>QVTF01013594.1:0-10000 GCA_003573665.1 Oxygymnocypris stewartii | reverse complement strand
CCACGCGCAGGAGATATAATCACAAACCGACGCATTTAACGCTCTCGCCACGACGATTAATAAAGGCACCACCTGAACGACTCATTAGATTCATGTTGTCTTCCTTGGGCTTAATGTCACCAGCAGCACTGCTCTTCAACGCTGCAGACGTGTACGTAAATCTCTCGTGAGTGACCAGGAACAAAAGCGCATTTCTCCGTTAGTTTTTCCATTTCCGTCTTACAAAACTTTTCCAAAGAATGGGAACTGCGGGAAGCCCCGCCTCCGCGCGCCTCCGATTGGCTCAATGAGCAACATTCCTCAGGCGATGCCGCGCTTCGATTGGCTGCAAACTCTGCCAATCAAAAGTAACAGTTCAGCGGACATGAGAAGACACGGGGTTATTTTGTATCGCGCTCTTTAAAGTGTGTCAACCGCTATAAAACATCAAAGAAGAAGAAAGCTGGCTTTACGCGCATTAGTGATGCGTTTTAACGCCTCGCGGGACTCGTGCGCGGAAAGTGTGCTGATTGAGGCGGCTCCGCCGTGGGGTCCGGTAACGGGTGTCGCGGTGTCCGGTGCGAGTCTCGCGCTGATCGCAGCCGCGCTCCTCTTTCTATGCCACCGGAAACAGCTGTTCAGCGTCGCCGCGCCGGTGAGAAACGCTGCCGTTATCCTTCTAGGCTCTTGATTACTGTGAATAATACGTTAATAACCCCGTTCTAGTGTGATTCGTGGAGCTGTACACCTCACCTGTTCAGCGCTGTATAAACAAGCTCATATCATAGACAGACCTCTACTGATTTCATAGACATATCATTATTTTGACTACAGACTAAACCTTAAAATAAACTTCACCAAAGGGCAGTTGTGCTCTGTCCATCAGGGGTATGCTGTTATCTGGTGATGGTGAGAGTGTTGTTGTGTCTGAAGGTGTGTGAAGGTCTGCGGAGGCGTCTGGAGGAGTGTGAGGAGAGCGACGGTGGCCGTAGAAGATCATCAGCAGAGACAGAGCCTGTACGTACCACTAACACCTCCTTCAGTCCATCTACACCCCATCTACACCCCGTCTTCACTCCATCTGCACTCCGTCTACACCCCGTCTACACCCCATCTACACCCGTCTACACCCCGTCTACACCCCATCTACACCCCGTCTACACTCCATCTACACCCCATCTACACCCGTCTACACCCCATCTACACCCCATCTACACTCCGTCTACACCCCATCTACACCCCGTCTACACCCCATCTACACCCCGTCTACACTCCATCTACACCCCATCTACACCCGTCTACACCCCATCTACACCCCATCTACACTCCGTCTACACCCGTCTACACCCCGTCTACACCCCATCTACACCCGTCTACACCCCGTCTACACCCCATCTACACCCGTCTACACCCCGTCTACACCCCATCTACACCCCGTCTACACTCCATCTACACCCCATCTACACCCGTCTACACCCCATCTACACCCCATCTACACTCCGTCTACACCCCATCTACACCCGTCTACACCCCGTCTACACCCCATCTACACCCCGTCTACACCCCATCTACACCCCGTCTACACCCGTCTACACCCCGTCTACCCCCCGTCTACACCCCATCTACCCCCCGTCTACACCCCGTCTAAACCCCATCCTCACCCCATCTACACTCCATCTACACCCCATCTACACCCCGTCTACGGTGGCAAGGAAAGCAAACTGTGATATAGTTTATATCGGGGGTGTCAAATAGGACGTCCTGCAGAGTTTAACTCCATCACGAGTTAACAGCACAAACTTCCTTCTTCTACTTGATGAAAGGAGACTTCCCCGAGTTATGTTCACGAGGACATGTCTAAAAACGAACTGAAAGTCATGTGTAGCCCAGCCTGGACCAGTTTCAAGACCATTTCAAATATACATACACAACGGGATATACATGTGTTTATAATTATAGAGAAATCCTAGTTCGTAGTCTGTTTATGTGCAGCTTGATTGAGAGAATCATCTCAGTAACTACAGCTTTCTTCTGTTCTGGGCGTCAGTCGGCGGTGAACAGCGATGTGGCGGCGTTTGCTCTGAAGGCGAGGGTGGTGTATCCCATCAACCAGAGATTCAGAGTGAGTCCTGATCTGCGCTCAGTCAGAGCTTCAGTCCCGGCTCCGTATTAATGTGTGTTTGATGAATGTTAGCCGCTAGCAGACGGAGCCTCCAACCCTTCCCTGAATGAGCCACCCAAGCGCCAGGCCCCGCCCAGCCAAGACTCCACCTCCTCTGGCTGATGATTGGCCGAGCCGAGAGAGGGACGACGACGACGACGACGATGATGATGATGAAAGCAGTCAGTTTATCTCTTGTGGCCCTTCATCCAAAACACACTCCAGTCACGTGTTCAGGAGAGTACAGCACTACCCACAAACCCCGGGTCACTCACGGTTAGAAACACACACACACACACACACACATAGTCTCACACACTCACACTCATAGTCTCTCTCTCATATACAAGCACGCACACACACACAAACACACACTCACACACACATACTTTGTCTCAGTCTCTCTCACACACACACACACACACACACACACATACTTTGTCTCAGTCTCTCTCACACATACACACACACAACATTTGATTGGCTCTAAATCAGAGTTACAGGGGGAGAAACAATGCATATGCTTTACTGTGAATTTATCCTGTGCTCTTATTAATGTCACTTACATTTATTGATTTTGCATATGCTTTTATCTAAAGCCACTTACAAATGACGAATACGACAAGCGATTCATGTCGAGGAGAAACTCTGAAACGCACAAACGGAGAATCAGAGAGATTTAAGATGTAGTGAAAGCATAGTAGATTCCCTCACAGCTATGAACAAGTGTGTGTTTGCAGGGCGAGTGTGCTGTGTGTGACTCTACAAGATCTGCAGCTGCACACATCACAACTACAGCAGCAGAAGTACAGGGTAACACATCAGCACACAGCTGTCTGTGCATTATATACTACTGGAAGATTCATGACCGTCGCTCTCTGGATCTGCTGCAGGTGTTCCTGCAGGTGCTGCGAGTGTTGTTAGGTGACCGAGAGCATGCAGACGTCATCCACGAGCAGCAGCGGCAGGTGAGAGCGGCACGTGACCGTAACGCTTCGGCTCAGTCGCTTTACTGAACGAGTGCTCTGTCCTGCAGGAGGCGGAGCTGCTAGTGAGGGGCGTGTCTGTGGATGAGGGGGCGGAGCCAGGTGCAGTCATGTGTTCGATCGAGGAGATAGAGAAAACGGGCCGGGAGCAGCTGGAGCGCTCGCTGCAGACGGTAACCGTATAAAACACTGGCTGTGTTCAGCTCACACTGAAAGAATAGTGCATGGAATAATGCTTGTGTGTGTGTGTGTGTGTGTGTGTGTGTGTGTGTGTCTATCTCTCTCTCTGTGTGTGTGTGTGTGTGTGTGTCTCTCTCTCTCTCTGTGTGTGTGTGTGGTGTGGTGGGTGTGTGTGAGTCTCTCTCTCTCTCTCTGTGTGTGTGTGTGTGTGAATCTCTCTCTCTCTCTGTGTGTGTCTCTCTCTCTCTCTGTGTGTGGGTCTCTCTCTCTCTGTGTGTGTGTCTATCTCTCTCTCTGTGTGTGTGTGTGAGTGTGTGTCTCTCTCTCTGTGTGTGTGTCTATCTCCTCTCTCTGTGTGTGTGTGTGTGTGTGTGTCTCTCTCTCTCTGTGGTGTGTTGTGTGGTGTGTCTCTCTCTGTGTGTGTGTGGGTCTCCCTCTCTCTATGTGTGTTGTCTCTCTCTCTCTCTCTCTCTGTGTGTGTGTGTGTGTGTGTGGGCTCTCTCCTCTCTATGTGTGTGTCTCTCTCTCTCTCTCTCTCTCTCTCTCTCTCTCTCTCTCTCTCTGTGTGGGTCTCTCTCTCTCTATGTGTTGTGGGTCCTCTCCTCTCTCTCTCTCTGTGTGTGTGTGTGTGGGCTCTCTCTCTCCTATGTGTGTGTGTGTGTGTCTCTCTCTCTCTCTCTCTCTGTGTGTGTGTGTGTGTGGGTCTCTCTCTCTCTCTATGTGTGTGTCTCTCTCTCTCTCTCTCTCTCTCTCTCTCTCTCTCTCTCTCGTGTGGGTCTCTCTCTCTATGTGTGTGTGTGTCTCTCTCTATCTGCTCTCTCTACTGTGTGTTTGTGTGTGTGTGGGTCTCTCTCTCTCTTATGTGTGTGTGTGTGTCTTCTCCTCTCTTCTATCTCTCCTCTCTCTCTCTCTCGTTTGTCTCTCTCTCCTCTCCTCTCTCGGAGTGGCTGTTGGGAGTGGGTGCGTGTTTGAGAGACACGTGTGGGAGAGCGTTTGCTATTTTTCTCAAGTTGATTTATCTCTTGGCTTTTCCTATTATTTATTTTTTTTCGTTTATTTCTGTATTTTTTTTTTTTTTTGAACACAGTTTTAGTGGGTAGGGTTATTGGTATACTTGTGTGGTGTGTGTTTGAGGCAGCATGACGTCTACCCCCGCGGGGGGGAGCGTCGCCTCTTACCTCCGGAATGGTTTCAGGTGTACACCGGAGATGAATACTTCGATCGAAGATGTTCTTCTGGCTGTAGGTGACAAAGTTGGTCATGCAAACATTAGCTCTGCTTCAAGGATGAATAAGGCTGTTGTGGTCTTTCTCAAAAATGAAAAGCAGGTGAAAGATTTGATTGAAAGCGGCATATGGATTAATGAAGCGTTCGTGCCTATCACACCGCTGTCGGCTCCGGCAACGAAAGTAATAATCTCTAATGTGCCCCCGTTTATTGGTAATGAGGGTATCATTAGAGAACTGACTAGATTTGGTAAAATAGCCGGCGCTGTAAAAGAGATTCCGTTAGGTTGCAAAAATGTTGCACTAAAACATGTGCTATCGTTTAGGAGACACGCGTACATGTTCTTGAGCTCTCCCACTAAAACGCTCGATGTGTCGTTTCGGGTATCTCATGGAGAGAGCTCATACATGCTGTATGCTAGCACGGAGACTTCACGGAGACTTTGCGGTGCTTTGAATGCGGGGACATTGGGCAATAAACGTTTCTCTTGTCCGCACAAAGCGCGTAATCCTGAAGGAGAAGGCCCATCGGATGAGCCTCAGATTGTGACCGAAAGTATACCACAACAACCTGAAAAGACTGACATTAACACTGAGGTAAGGCAAGTTTCTGAAAATATTGTGCATGATGAAGAGGTTCCAAGTTGTAGTGATGTTGTTGGTAAGGGAGCAGTTTGTGGTGATCTAGTGCAGGATAAAGAAGTGCATGATGAGCAAAGTGAAGATATGGATGATCTGTCAGAAGAAACTGAAGAGAGTTGTAGAGATGATGATTCATGTGCCGATTTTGATGTGGCTAATTGTGGAAGTGATTTGTATTCGCCTGAGCAGATTAATGTTTTCTTGGATGAGACAAAAGGAAGAAAAGTTGAGATTGGTAAATTTTTTCCCGATCTAGATAAATTTGTGTTATCAGTTATGAAAGCAAGACAAGAATGTAGCCTAGAAGTACTGACGCAGCAGAAAAGGTTTCGATTAAAAAAGTACCTAACAGCAATTAGGCAAGGAGTAAAACCAGTCCGGACTAAACGCCGGGCAGTGAAAAGTAAGCTAAATTAAGTGCACAATGACTCTCAATCTTTGTGGTGTTTTTCTTCTCACACTACTGTTTCTGTCTACTTTCCTATCCTATCTTATAATGGATGTCCTCAGAGTGGGGTCCCTTAATGTAAATGGGATTAGGGATAAGAACAAATGGTTATTGCTAAAAGAAATGAATGTGATGTTTCTACAAGAAACACACAGTGACATAAATAATGAGGTAGATTGGGGTTTGTGGTCTGAAGGTCAGTTTGTTCTTAGTCATGGGACAAATTTAAGTGCTGGGGTGGACAATACTATTTTCCAAAGATTTAAATGCAAACATTTTATCTATTAATGAATTAGAAAAAGGGCGGCTTCTTTTAATTAAAGCCAAAATAAAGGATGTGGTTTTTGTTCTTATCAATATATATGCACCAAATGTTGGTAGGGATAGAATTAGATTATTTGAGGTGCTAAAAAATCCTCTGGGTTCTCTTTCACAAGAAGATTTTATAATCGTTGGTGGAGATTTTAATTGCACCCTTGATTTTGTTGTTGATAGGAATGGAGAAGAACCGCATCCTTTATCTGCAAAAGTTTTAAAAGCAATAATCACTCAGTTAGGGTTAGTAGATGTGTGGAGAGAAAAAATAAAAATGTGAGAATATAGCTGGATTAAAGTGGCATTAGGTAGAATTAGTGCTGCACGCTTAGATCGATTTTATATACAGAATAATAAGTGTAATAGAGTGATGGGGGCATATATCACGCCATGTATTATCTCTGATCATCAGCTGATTACTGTGAATCTTATTTTGTCAAAAACAAAACCACATTTCTTTTACTGGCGTTTTAATGTCAGATTAATTCATGATGTACTTTTTTATGAGCATTTTAAATTGTTTTGGAATTGTTGGGTTGAGCAAAAAAATGATTTTGATAATTTACTTCAGTGGTGGGAAATAGGGAAAACTCAGATTAAAATGTTCTGTCAACAATTTCTGGCATACAGCTCATGTAATATTAAACATGAGGTGACAAAATTAGAGAAAGATATTTCAATAATTCAGAATAGTTTAATTAATCAAAATGATGTAAATCTACAAGATGATCTTAGTCAGAAGAAACAAGAGCTAAGTAATCTGTTAAACGAAAAAGTAAAAAGAGCTCTTGTTAGAGCACATTATGTTTCTCTAAAGGATATGGATGCTCCTACACAATTCTTTTTTAATTTGAATAAGAAGTGTTTTTATACTAATCATATGCATGCATTACGTACACCTGATGGAATTGTGACTTCAGATCCTGTGGAAATGAGGAGACTAGCGGTTGATTTTTATGCAAACTTATATGCCAAAAAGTGCACAGGAAATCTTGTTGCAGATGAACTTTTCAATAACTTGCCTGTGCTGGATGAAGGAAACGCAAAGAACTTGGACTTTGATCTGACTTTTGAGGAAGTTACGAATGCGGTGAATCAACTTTCATCCGGTCGTGCACCAGATATCGACGGAATACCAGCAGAATTCTACAAAGCTTTCTGGGGAATAATCGGAAAAGATCTTTTTAAAGTTTTACAAGAAAGTTATAAGGCAAAGGTTGTCAACGAACAGTGGTCTCTTTGATCCCAAAGAAGGGAGATCTTTGTCTGCTTAAAAATTGGAGACCAGTTGCTGTCCTATGCGCCGATTATAAAATATTATCAAAGTGTTTGGCAAATAGACTTAAATGTGTTCTTGATGTGTTAATACACAAAGACCAAACATATTGCATACCTAAAAGATCCATTTATGACAATTTGTTTTTAATGAGGGATATTATGGAGTATGCTGGGATGTACAAGGTTGATTTTGGCTTGCTTTCGCTAGATCAAGAGAAGGCTTTCGACCGTGTTGATCATCATTATCTTTTTAAAGTTCTTGAGTGTTATGGGGTGGGTGAACAATTTTATCATGGATTAGAATATTGTATACTGATGCTGTAAGTATGGTTAAAATTGGAGGAGGTTTAAGTGTACCAATTCAAGTGAAAAGAGGGATAAGACAAGGATGTCCAATGTCGGGTCAGTTGTATGCTTTGGCAATAGAGCCTCTACTTCGTTTGTTAAGAATAAAATTATCAGGCATTTTAGTAAGTGAGAAACCAGGAGCTGAAGCTATTAAGCTCTCTGCTTATGCAGATGATATAACTGTTATGGTCAGAAATAGTTATGATATTCAAGGCTTAAAAGAAGCTCTAAAGATTTATGAAGGAGCATCATCTGCCAAACTTAATTGGGAAAAAAACAGAAGCACTATGGTGTGGCTCTGAAGGAAGCTCTTTACCTGACCTCCCAGAAAATGTTAAATGGGGGAAGTCAGGGATTAAATTCTTAGGAGTGTATCTTGGAAAAGATGAATATAGGATGAAAAATTGGGAAGGTTTAGTAGAGGGAGTGCTTGGTAAGTTGTCTAAATGGAAATGGTTGCTACCCCAGCTTATCCTATAGGGGAAGAGTCCTGATAGCTAATAATCTTATAGCTTCCACCCTTTGGCACAAACTGATGGTTTTAGATCCACCAAGAAATATAATAGATGAAATTCAAAAGTCTCTGGTTAAGTTTTTTTGGACGGGACAACACTGGTTAAAAGCTGCTGTCCTCTATCTTCCAGTCCATGAGGGAGGACAAGGATTAATTGACATTGTTTCTCGAGTTGCTGTCTTCCGTCTGCAAGCGGCACAACGTCTTTTATATCATCAGCATCAACAGTGGATGGATGTAGCATGTGCTTTACTGCGTAAATACAGAAGAATGGGTCTGGACAAGCAATTATTTGTTATGTCTCTCGGAGGAGTACATTTGGATGGACTAACTGTGTTTTACCAGAGTGTATTGCAATCATGGCAGACTATCGTTTTCAAGAGAATGGGATGGATCTAATCAGTGGGTATATGATGAGCCTCTATTCTTCAACCCACTTATCTCTGTTGAGTTGTTGTGTTCTGACACGGTGAGGTCGGCAATGTTGAAAGCAGGAGTCTCCAAAATATGCCATCTACGCAGGGGACTGAGTTGGATATCTGCAGAGGAACTGGCTCAAAAGATGGGCTTCAGGTCTGAACGCTTCATCAAGAAGTTGTTATATGACCTTGAGGAAGCTTTTCCTGTTCCAGTAAGACTTTTTATGAAAACTGCTCCTGTGGAAAATTGTAACGCTGGAATTAATATTCACTTTCCAGAATTGCATGTTTCCATAAAGAAAGAAGACTGGCTGGAAGATGAAAAAAAATTGCTTTCTATGGATACTCCGGAACTGAATATTTTTAGTATTTTGAGCAGACAAACACTTTACAGAGCTTGTGTGAAAACCATCAATTATCAACATCTAAAAAATGTAAGAGACAGTAAATGGACAATGATGTTTGAATCAGGTTCTTCCCCGAAAGGTAGCTGGCGGGTCCCTGTACAAAAGGCCCATTGAAAAGAGGGTGGGTGATCTTCAATGGAGAATTGTACATGGCATTTTAGCTACAAACAGACACAAAGTACTCCTTAAGGTCTCAGATGATGAGGGTTGTCCTTTTTGTCAGGTGCCTGAAACGGTTTATCATCTTTTTATTGAGTGTACACGTTTGGAGCAAATTTTAGGTCTTATAGAAAATTGGAGTTTACACTTTATAGGAAATTTTAATCAAGAATTGTTTATTTTTGGTCCTAAATATTCGACAAACAACAAATCTAAAGTGGTTTTGCTTAATTTTTTGTTTGGTGCAGCTAAGCTAGCAATTTGGTGTACAAGAAAAAATAAAGTAGAAGGGAGGGAAAGTGTAGACACGGTGTTGATGATGACAGGTTTTATAAAAAAGAGATTAATGATGGAATATGCTTATTACAATCTTATCAATGATGTTGAGTCCTTTTTTCATGTGTGGGGAGAGGATGGATTTATATGTGAAGCTGATGATCAGGGAGGTTTTGTATTCAATTTATGAGTATAAAAAGGTGTACTTTTTTCTTTTTCTTATTATTATTTATTTACTGCATGGAAAATTGTAAGAATTTGTAGCCTTGAATGGTTTTTTATTCTTAAAATGTAATTGTAGGTCTCAGTTTTTAAATGAATTATTAAAGAAGACCTAAAGTCAAAGTCTCTCTCTCTCTCTCTCTCTCTCGCTCGCTCCTCGGTCTCTCTCTGCTGTTGTGTTGTGGGTGGGATCTCTGCTCTCTCTCATCTCTCTGTGGTCCTCTCTGGCTCCTATGTGTGTGTCTGTCTCTCTCTCTCTTCTCTGTGTGTGTGTGTGTGGGTCTCTCTCTCTCTATGTGTGTGTGTCTCTCTCTCTCTCTCTCTCTCTCTCTCTCTGTGTGTGTGTGTGTGGGTCTCTCTCTCTCTCTATGTGTGTGTCTCTCTCTCCTCTCTCTCT
Source organism: Oxygymnocypris stewartii (assembly GCA_003573665.1). Lineage (NCBI taxonomy): Eukaryota > Metazoa > Chordata > Actinopteri > Cypriniformes > Cyprinidae > Oxygymnocypris > Oxygymnocypris stewartii. Next base: position 43 of record QVTF01013594.1, on the reverse strand, counting down.
CTCTCTCTTCTCTCTCTCTGTGTGTGTGGGTCTCTCTCTTCTC
>QVTF01013593.1:0-15068 GCA_003573665.1 Oxygymnocypris stewartii | reverse complement strand
ATTCATCATCTAATTGATTTCCATGGGCATTTTTAAAAATCTTTTTTTATATTACCTAATTAAATGCATTTGTGTTTTTTTTTCAGTCACACTGCAAAGGTGAAAGAGCTATAACGACAATAATGATTTCATTACTTAATATCTCATAATATTGTAGCTTATATTATGAAATATTAAGTCATGAAATCATTATTCTCAGTTATTTCCCTTCATATTGTGATAATGATTTTTAATGTTGACTAATAGAACACATTAAAATGCATATGTGGGGAAATTGCATGTCATATTCTTGTTGGTTACATAGACAAAATAAACTGAGAACTGTTTATTATGTAGTTTATTGCTTATTACGTATTTAAAAAGCAAGACTTAACAGCATGCATTGCATGAAAAACACAACAGTTATTCAAACTGGGAATAAAGCGAGCAATGAACACCCCCCCCCCCCCCCCGATCCCTGAAGCAGTCAATGACTTTAATCATGACTTTAGTTTAATATTGTGTCATTTTTGCCCATTCCTTGCTGATTCCCATCCCTGCAGAGAACTAAAATATATATTATGATTATATCTGACTATACTTGATTTGTTTTTATTATGTGAATATATGATAATTGGACTTTGCATCACAACTGAAATTATACTGTACTATTGATCTAAATAAACCTGCAACTCAAACAATATGATTATTCAGAAGTTGAATGGAGAAAGACGGAGATGAATCTCAATATCTTTGTGTTATATAAAGGTTTAATTTGTTCCGCTCATCACAGCTCAGAAGAAGAAAGGCTGTTGTCTAGAGGGAGTGCCGTGACAGAGCAGTGTATGTTCAGTGAGCAGAAAACTACCAGTGGACTTCCATGACGTGTGTTCTTAACCTCTCTGGATGTGCAGCACACCGTTTCAGATGCACCAGAGGCCATGCCTCTCTGACTACTTCCACGACCGAACACCAGTCATTCTCAAGATGAGCGTCTGCTAAACCTTCATAGCATCTTCGGTACAGCACCCATGCATGCCACCTCTTCTAGGGATGCAACCGAGTCAGGTGTTCCTGTGGCTCAGTGGTTAGAGCATTGCGTTGGTAGCGCAAAGGTTATGGGTTCGATTCCCAAGGAACACATGTACTGACAAAAAAAATGTATAACCTGAATGCACTCTAAGTCGCTTTGGATAAAAGCATCTGCATAAATGTAAAATGTGAAAGCACATGTGCCATGCATTGCTCTAGAATATGCAATCACCAATCATCATCAAAAACATATGTATTCTGCAAATGCCTGTTTCTCGTGATCAGAGGAGACATTTGCTAGATATCGTAGTCAATTAAATGAATAAATGAATTATTCTTAAACGAATAGTAATCTGTGGAAACTCATTATTTACACACTCCTCTGTGTTTCCAAACCTGCTTGACTTTCTCTCTCTCATGTAACACAAAGCTGAATGTTTGAAGATGATCTTACTTGCTCTATTCCATGTAATGAAATGGAGACTGGCGCTTTCAAGTTTCAAAATGACTAAGCGGGCACATTACAGTATCATAAAAGTGGTCCATCAATAACTCAGTATGTACTGATTCACCATTTTCATCTGCAATTTCTTCCCTTCTTGATTTTCAAGTATACATCCATGACATGATCTTTATGTACTGTAACAATTGGTGCTCAACAGGACTAAATAGACACAGTCTCCAATAAATGATGGTGAATGTATAAGTAATAATTCATTAAATATGTAATATATGTAATTAAATATTAATTTAAAGAGATCTGCTGACTTGCAACATATGATTAGTAGCCTATAACTGTATTTGTCAGGGACATCATTTCATGCTCCTCTAGAAAGAAAGGTAAAATGCTTGTTTTGGGATGAGATGAGAGTGAGTTAATGAAAACAACATTTAAAGGATCACTTTAATTAGTTTCAATAATGGGTTGGCCACATCATCTGTCCTCAAAGATAGTTTGGTTGTTTTTTTCAGTCAGAATGATGCAAAGTTAGACTGGCTGGTGAAGTGAGCAACCAGTATTTGCTCTTTCTAACGTCAACTTTAGTTTATCCAAAAATCTTACATTTATGAGGGTGGTCACAGTTTATGTAATAACTCAAGTTCAACTGAGAAGTGCCCTCAGAGAAACACTGTCAGAAACCCCATCTAAACAACAAGCGTGTGTCTCCAAAGCCCTTCCAAAGAACCGCTACTATATACTGACTCTCCCTCAGTCATACACACACACACACACACACACACACACACACGCACGCACACACGCACGCACGCACGCACGCACGCACGCACGCATGCACACACACACACACACACACACACACACACACACACACACACACACCATATACTGACTCTCCCTCAGTCATAGACACACACACACACACACACACACACACACACACACACACACTGGCTGGACCCATCAGCTAGTGTGGCGGCTAAACTATAGGCAGTTTCTGTTGTGGCAGTCTCATTTGGTTACATCTTCTCATTGAGCCAGGCTTAGGGCTGCCTCTGGGTCAATGCCACTTACAGAGAGTTTGATGAAAACATGAATCTGCTGAGGTGACTTAGAACAACTGCCCAAAGGTTCATGCCAACAGTGCCAAAGAAACTTCCCTCAGAAGTCTGAAGTCTCTTGTACGGCTAGCGCTATAATCAAGTGCAGAAGGACATTGCTGGAACGCCACACACATTACAAGATAATGTACATCTGCTGCAGCAGCCGAGTCAGCATGCTGTGATGTGGCTGTACAGTGTTTCAAACACATTCTCATATCCCAGATCAGTGGGCTCACACTTAAACTAGTTGTTAGAGGACAAAACTGTGACTTGGAGCACATCGAACATTGATAAATCATCAGTGAAGCGAAAACATTCTCAATAATCTTAACTTCAGTTGATCACGGAACCCTTGAAATTGCAATCTGTTATTTATATAAATTCTAAATAATATATATATAAATAAACACTGTGGCTTTAAAACAGCTTTGCCCATGTTTTGAGGTTTAAGGAGCTAAGTTTTCCTCTGCTTCTTCTCTTCATGTAATCCCAGACTGACTCAGTGATGGAGAGATCGGACAGTATCATATTATACTACTCTAGTAGTCACTATACTACTCTTGCTCTCTACAGTTTTATCATTTTTCACATGGATTTCACATTGTATTGATAAGGTATCATGATGTATAATATTTTACCATTATAACACTTTCTAATTAATGTTAATGGATACAAACACAACAGTATAATTTTACATTTTTATTTTATAAAAAAATATAATAAATGTAATCATATTGTGACGTGTTGGCTATTTGATTACGTGTTAATATTATTCAGGCCTACTTCATGATGTTACAGACAGAGTACAGGCAATTCAAGTCAAATACGCTGGCGATAGATAGCATTCAGACACTGCTGTCTAACTGAACTCTGTCAAAGCGCTTAGAGTGTCACACAGCCAACGAGCCTTTGTGCTCTTTCAACATTTCCAGTGGAGAATAACCTGGACAATTATAAAACACGGTAGAAATAATTCAGTAATTCTCCTTCAAAGCATGGCTGCTGAAGGAAATGATTTTTCTGTCTGGTCAGTGATTCATGAAATGCTTCACTTTGCTTGCAGAGAACAGTATAAAATGCCATCGTGTCTGGATCGGAATGTTTTCATCATGAGATTGATTTATAACGGTCTGTGTGTGAACTGCTGGTCATATTTCAGACATGATCTCCTAAAACATGTAACTGTAAAACACATTTAAATCACAGATATCTTACTGAACTTGTTGTTCTGGGACTCTTTTCTTGCTTGCGTAAGGGCACCTTGCTTTTTTTCATAACTCACATCAGCAGATGACATTTTTAGGGGTTTTCCTGGATAAGAATCTTTTTTCCATTTCCTTTAGTCCAGCTAAAGTTGAAAACAATATTTCACAAACAGCAGTTTAACAGACGCAGGCTGTTCTGTTTTCCATAGCTAGATCTGATTTTGACAGTCACAGATAAATACATGCATTGCATAATAAACACATAACTAAATAATAGCATTAATAGATTCAACTTTGAAATACAAATAGTTATATTTGGTTGCCAAGCCATTTCTATTCAGTTTCTAAATGAGTGTTTTTTAGCATGTTTATATTCAATATTTTGGTCTCTAGACATGACTTGGGTTTTTCCTTCATTATAAGTCTAATGGATTTTAATATTTTAGTTTAAAGCAAAACTTGTGGAGCTTACATCTGCTGCATGCATGCCAACACAATCATAGACGCTGCGCTCGTCGTATGGGAATAGTTTTTTAACACTCCACTTCAGCAAGCCTGAGGTTATTTCTCTATCACATGATCTTGTCATAATTGCCCATGTCATGCAGGGGGTGAGGCGAAGCCTAAGGACTCTTCTCCACTCCCGGGGTCACCAGGGTTGTGATAGCAGTGGAGAGCCGGACCTCTTCCTCAGCATTCTGGGTGAACTCACACCCCAGGCCTCCCCACTTCAGCTCTGACAGCAATAACAGCCATCACTGACCAAGATCATAATGCTCACGAGTACTATCTCAGGCCATCATATATGTCATGACACGAGAAGAAGATATGCACATCATTTATGCAGCGATACTGATAAACATTTTGACATTCATGCTGTTCCCAAAATGTTTTGGGGGTAGTTCTGTCAAACGGCTGTTGAGAAACGCCTACCCTGTAATCAGAATCTTGTGCACTGGAAAGTACTTATATCTGTTTTCAAATGGGAATTTAATGCATGACATCATGTTACTGGTTACGTTCCCCTGGTTCTATTGACGTATTCTATTGTTATTTTAAAAGGTTAGTTCACCCCAAAATGAAAATGCTGTCATTAATTACTCACCCTCATGTAATTGCAAACACGTAAGACATTCATTCATCTTCAAGACACAAAATGAAGATATTGTCTATAAAATCTGAGCGCTCACTGACCCTCCATATACAGCAACGCAGCTGTAATGTTCCCAGGTCCAGAAACGTAAGGACATCGCTCAAACAGTCCATGTGACATCAGGGGCTCAACTTCAATTTTCAGTACTTTTTGTGTGCAAAGAAAACAAAAATAACGACTTTATTCAACATCTCTTTGCCTCTGAGTTATTATCTTCTGCCATTTTGGAAAGTATCACAACGCATACACCCGCATTTGCAGCGGTGCTATTTTCTGAGACCACTAGATGGCAGGGCTGTCAAATGTAGACTTTTAGGGAAGACCCCAGCGTGCACCATGAGCTTCGAGAGGGCTGTTCTTCCATGTAAATAAGTTTAATGGTTCCCATTTGTGTTCATTTAGAAAGATCCATAACCCAAAGAAAATGGAAGTTGTACCGAATTAGCTAAATGAAGACACAATATGTGTGTGCCAAGAACAGTGTGAGCTGTGCAGTAGATTATCTCATCAACAAATTATATATAATTAAATACATAAATCTCAATTCTGCACTCATAAGAAAAAGGCTTTTGCTTGCTTCATCACCTATTGCGGGCCTGCTGTGTTTCAGTTGTTGTATGTGTATGAATGAGATCTCATGACTCACGAGTCAAGGCTCTGCTGTTCTTCACCGGCTCTATCGTGGTCTTATTGTAATTATAATTTAGTTGTGAGCAAGCAGTAGGCCAGATTTATGATTAAACTGACCAGATTGTGACTATAAGACCCATGGATACCCATGAGTTTTTAAAACGAGAACACCGAGATTAATGAAATGTCTAACTTAAGATTGCATTTAAAATGATTGATTTAAACAGAATCTCAGCCTTTTGAGATCTAATTTGAATTAGAGTCTGATTAAATGAATAATGGTTTCAAATGTGTTTGATTAGATTTGAGTCATTTTTAAAAACCTCTTCCAAAAGCACAAGATTAATGTTCAGGAAACCTTCTGTGTGTATGTGGTTGTTGTATGTAAACAAGAAAAGCTGATGTAAACCTTCTCTCGCAGATGTAAGAGCAAATCCAAATAAAGTTGAGAACTTGTTTTCCTTTGAAAAGGTCAGAAGCCTCATTTCCTAGTTTATATTAATACATGTTATAGCTATGTAAATAAAGCTTATAGAATACACAGTAAATTCCTCCTCATATACACAGAGGCCATAAATATTAGTGTGTAGGCTACACTTAATGATGTATGACTGTTATTGCATGAGATACAAAATATAGTATTTTGCTTTAAAACAGATGCACACACGCTTAAGAACATTTTCAAGCAAAAATAACTATAAATTAATAGTTAGCTTTTTTACATAAGATTGACTGTCAGCTTATGTGAGGCTCGTCAATAACATGCAAAGAAATAAACTGTACTATATTTAAATAGTACAGTGTCAATAACTGATGCTATACCATGCACATAAAATAATCATGATCAAATTATCAAGCTGCACCCACAGAAAAAAAGTGATTTAAAGATTGCTCTAAACCACCAGGACAGTGAACCTGATCAAGCTTGCAATGCAGAAAAACATGACACTTAAACGCATAGAGCCATCTAGTAGAGGGGGCTCTTGCATTCAAAATGGTGTTAGTAAGCAAATAAGCAGGCCTTTGGCCATACATGAGCCAGATTGCCTATCACCAGAGGCCAAAGATGAGAAAGAGAGAACCAAAGGGAGCATTGGCCAGTCTCGTTTGAAGTGAAACAGATCCACCTCTGCCCTGCTGAACCCCCCAGACTTCATTCTCTGGGCCTTAACTCATCCCTCAAGAGAAGATCTGCCCCCAAAATCAACTGACCTAGGATATATACAGCCTTTAGCGACTTATTTTGCACCCAAAAAACGATGTGCTAACCTCCAATGAGGCCAGGACACATTTCCCCTTGCAACATGTTGTCCTTACAACATCTTTGAGGGTCTTGAATGTCTGGAAGGAAATAGATCAAAACTGGAAAAACTGCCATTATTTCACAGGCGATGTATGTGCAACACCAAACACCATAGGCTGGGTGAACTTCAGAAACAGCACCCCAACATACTGATGTCGTAATCACCCCAAAACTCAAAAACTGTGATTGTTTCCAAGGTAAAGTGTTCAGATAGCATCTGTGCGTGACCTGATTTGTTCTTATTTAATCAAAGGTGAATAGACTCGATACAAGCAGTAGACAACTGCTTTTGCATGGCGCATGAGTTCAGTTCCACACGTATGCATTATAACAGCTTGAGTGCCACATCTCATCAGATTTCTTTTGTGATCCTGTCACAATCTAGATGTACAACATAAAAGACTATTACTGACGGATAGTACAAATGTGCTGTCTCTCAAGTGGAGCAATGATACTCCTAATTGAGATTGTAGATAGTGTGTCAATGGTCTATTTGAGAGATAGGTGGTGGTAATGCACTTATACGTCTGCGATCCGCCGTAAAGCAAGAAGAAGAAGACCGGCTGGTGAGAACGCGCTCAGGACAGCTGGACCGTGCATGCAGTGGATATGAGGTAAAAACGATATAAATACTGTTCAGTTTCTTACACAAACCTTTAGACCTCAATGTATCGTCACGAGCCGCAGGGTTTAATTTGGTTTTGTCTTTGTATGTTTTTTCTCTCTCAAAGCCGTGAGTCCCATTGACTGGCATTATATGACTGACAGACTGCAACGGTTTGAGTTAAAAATCTTCATTTGTGTTCTACTGAAGAAACAAAGTCACCTACATCTTGGATGCCCTTGGGGTAAGATAAACATTACATTTTCATTTTTGGGTGAATTATCCCTTTAAACAGCAGCACTTCTTTCTAAGGCTATTTTAAAACAGTCAGAAATTCTGGGTAAACAAATGGCATCTTAAAGGGCTAGTTTACCCAAAATTGAAAATGATGTCATTAAAGTCCGCATGAAATCAAAATTGACTATATTTATTTTGTTAGCGCACATTGCTATTTTTGTGGTGAACAATTCATCATGCAAGTCAATCCACAAAAGTAATTTTTTGCCTTCATAATCCAAATCTGAAAATGCTCCTCCCCTCTAAAATGACATAATTTTGATGGCTTGGGCATGAGCATAACATCTTTAACCACGCCCCTCCAACTGTCAGTGTTTATTTCTGAATGAAACGCTTACTTTACTACATCCAATCAATGCAGAGTAGAAAAAACAAGCCATGCGCTCTATTTTCCTCATTCAATAATCTGTTTCTCTTTGAAGTACATCACAACACGGAAGTAAAACGGTCGCAAACTTCCGGTTCACGCAAACTTGAAGTACTCACCCTGATGTCGTTCCAAAACCTGTAAGACCTCTGTTCATCATCGGCAAACAAAGTAAGATGTTTTGTTTGAATCTGAGAGCTTTCAGACCCTCCATAGAAAGCAACACAACTGAAACATTGCCAGGTCCAGAAACATAGCAAGGAGATGGGTAACATAATCCATGCAACATGAAAATTGTTTATTTTGTCACATACACAATTATACAGAGTATAACCAGCAGTGAAATGTGTTCTCTGCATTTAACCCATCCAAGTGCACCCACACCTGGAGCAGTGGATACACACACACACACCTGGAGCAGTGGATACACACACACACACCTGGAGCAGTGGATACACACACAAACACCTGGAGCAGTGGACACACACACACACACACACACACCTGGAGCAGTGGACACACACACACACACACACCTGGAGCAGTGGACACACACACACACACACCTGGAGCAGTGGACACACACACACACACACCTGGAGCAGTGGATACACACACACACACACCTAGAGCAGTGGACACACACACACACACACACCTGGAGCAGTGGACACACAAACACACACACCTGGAGCAGTGGGCAGCCCGGGGAGCAGTCGGGGTTTGGTGCCTTGCTCAAGGGTCTCACCTCAGTCGTGGACAATTCCTGCCGGAGACGAGATTTGAACCCACAACCTCAGTTACGCTATCCATTAGAGCCACGACTGCCCCCACTTATTACAGTTGACGACATCGGTCTGTCAACCGTAATTTGACATTGTACTGCTCAGAGTGAAGTCCATGACCATCATGTTTGTGCCTGGCACTGTCTGTGGATCCAGACCACACAAGAAGCAGAAAGGAGCCGCTGCTGTCACAGTTTGGACTCCGTTTTGGGGTATGTTTCCACAACAACAATGTACTAAAAACATTTGACATTTTTGTCAAAACACAACCTTGACATTTTTGAAGTTTTGCGTACGGAGAACAGCACTGTCAAAACCATTCCCATTCACAAAGAGTGACAAAAAATGCTTTATTATGCATGCCAGGCCAGTAGTTGGCGATGTCCCATGCACACATGCTGTATCAATAGACTGATCATGTGATACGCATGCATATGAAATCACGATAATGGTATTATTATTTTTTTTAAAGTACTTGAGACACATTTTCAAAAGCATTTTAAGGCCCCCAAAATGCTGTTTAAATAAACAGCCAAAAGGTATCACAAGTTTGTTATTGAACACTGTGTTGTGTAAACACCCCCTTAGTTGTGAAGTATATTCCCAGTAATACTGACTAACCTGTGGTTTTGATATTATTTGTAGCACAGGCAAACAGGCGCAGAATAGCACTGGCTTGTACCTTTGTGCTGTTTGATCTGCCCCACACGAGTAAATGACTCTTTGAACGAGGTCACTGTTGTTGTTCAATGACCACATTTAGATGCAACACAAAGAGCTCTTAAAAAGCACTCGCTGCACACACTAGAGCTCCATTTGACTAGTAAGCCAATTCTCCAATAACAGCTATGATGACTTTTGTTCTACCCACTTAAAAGATAAAGGTACTTGTAGTGTCCAATCTATACAGACTGTGTCTGTTCCCCGAATATTGAGTTCAAAATATAAATTTAATGCAGGATCTAGAACAAATCTGATCGTGATTAAACCAGAAAAATGCAAAATAAATGAACAAAAACAATTTTTAAAACTTGGGCTCCTAAATATCCGATCACTCACACCGAAAGCAGTTATTGTAAATGAAATAATCACAGATAATAGTTTTGATGTACTGTGTCTGACTGAAACCTGGCTTAAAACAAATGATTATTTTGGTCTAAATGAATCTACTCCACCAAGCTACTGTTATAAGCACGAGCCTCGTGAGACTGGTCGTGGCGGCGGTGTCGCAACAATATATAGTGATATTCTCAATGTTACTCAGAAAACAGGATACAGGTTTGACTCATTCGAAATACTTATGCTCAATGTTAAACTGTCAGATAAGCAAAATAAATCTGTCCTATCGCTTGCTCTGGCTACTGTGTATAGACCGCCAGGGCCATATACAGATTTTCTAAAAGAATTTGCAGATTTCCTCTCAGACCTATTGGTTACTGTTGATAAAGCACTAATTGTTGGAGATTTTAACATTCACGTTGATAATACAAATGATGCTTTAGGACTTGCGTTTACTGACCTAATAAACTCTTTTGGTGTCAAGCAAAATGTCACCGGGCCCACGCATCTTTTTAATCATACGCTAGATTTAATAATATCGCATGGAATTGATCTAACTGATATAGATATCATACCTCAAAGTGATGATGTTACTGACCATTTCCTTGTATCGTGCATGCTGCATATTACTGATATTAACTATATGGCTCCGCGTTATCGTCCAGGCAGAATTATTATTCCAGCCACTAAAGACAGATTCACAAATAACCTGCCTGATTTATCTCAACTGCTCTGTGTACCCATAAATACAGATGAACTAGACACAATTACTAGCAACATGGGAACTATCTTCTCTAATACGTTAGAAACTGTTGCACCCATCAAATTAAAAAAGGTTAGAGAAAAACGTGCCGCGCCATGGTACAACAGTTATACCCATTCTCTCAAGAAAGATACTCGTATTCTTGAGCGCAAATGGAGAAAAATAACTTGGAAGTCTTTAGAATTGCGTGGAAAAACAGTATGTCCAGCTATAGACAGGCTCTAAAAACTGCAAGAACCGAGTATATCCGCAAACTCATAGATAATCACCAAAACAATCCAAGGTTTTTATTTAGCACAGTGGCTAGATTAACAAATAAACAGATGTCACCCGATCTAAATATTCCCTCACAGTTTAATAGTAATGACTTTATGAATTTCTTTACTGATAAATAGATAATATCAGAAATACAATAACAAACGTAGATTCTACAGCGTCTAGTACTTCAGCATCATTCATCGCACCCAAAGAAAAACTGCAGTGCTTTAGAACTATAGGACAGGATGAGCTAAATAAACTTATCACTGCATCTAAACCAACAACATGTTTATTAGATCCTGTACCAACCTAAACTATTGAAAGAGTTGTTACCTGTTGCAGAACAACCGCTTCTCAATATTATTAACTCCTCGCTATCTTTAGGTCACGTCCCAACAAACCATTTAAGCTGGCTGTTATTAAGCCTCTTATTAAGAAACCAAAATTAGATCCTTGTGAACTGGCAAATTACAGACCCATTTCAAATCTTCCGTTTATGTCGAAAATATTAGAAAAAGTAGTGTCTGCTCAATTGTGTTCCTTTTTGCAAAAAAATGATATCTATGAAGAATTTCAGTCAGGTTTCAGGCCCCGCCATAGCACAGAAACTGCACTTGTTAAAATTACAAATGACTTGCTTCTTGCGTCAGACAAAGGCTGTATCTCGTTGCTAGTTTTACTTGATCTTAGTGCTGCGTTCGACACTATAGATCATGACATACTGATAGATCGATTACAAAACTGTACAGGTATTCAAGGGCAGGCTCTAAGATGGTTTAGATCCTACCTGTCCGATCGCTACCACTTTGTTTATTTAAACGGGGAGTCATCTCAATTATCACCAGTAAAGTATGGAGTACCACAAGGATCTGTCCTAGGTCCTCTATTATTTTCATTATATATGCTGCCCCTTGGTAATATTATTAGAAAATACGGGATTAGTTTCCATTGTTATGCTGATGACACTCAACTATATATCTCAACAAAACCAGATGAAACTTCGAAACTATCTAAGCTAACAGAGTGTGTTAAAATATAAAAGATTGGATGACCAGTAATTTTCTTCTATTAAATTCAGATAAGACCGAGATATTACTTGTTTGGACCTAAAAACAGTACACAGAATCTCTGGATTACAATTTGCAACTAGACGGATCTACTGTTACTTCCTCTACAGCTTAAAAATCTGGGTGTTATATAGACAGCAACCTATCTTTTGAAAATCATATTTCCAATGTTACAAAAACAGCATTCTTCCATCTTAGAAACATTTCCAAGCTACGGAACATGTTAAGTGTTTCTGATGCAAGAAAAGTTAGTTCATGCCTTCATGACCTCTAGACCTGGACTATTGTAATGCACTGCTAGGTGGTTGTCCTGCATCTTCAATAAACAAGCTACAGATAGTACAAAATGCTGCGGCTAGAGTCCTTACCAGATAAGAAAATATGATCCATATTACTCCAATTTTTACAGTCTCTGCACTGGGCTACCTATTACAGTTTCGTATCAGTTACAAAATATTATTACTTGCCTATAAGGCCCTAAATGATTTAGCTCCTGCGTATCAAACTAATCTTTTATCACGCTACAATCCAACCCCGCTCCCTAAGGAACAAAACTCTGGACTCTGGTAGTACCTAGGATAGCAAAGTCCACCAAAGGAGGTTAGAACTTTTTCATATCTGGCTCCTAAAACTCTGGAATAGCCTTCCTGAAAACGTTCGGGGTTCAGACACACTCTCTCTGTTTAAATCTAGAATTAAAGACGCATCTCTTTAGCCAAGCATTCATATAATGCATCTCACAATCTTGTACTGCCAGTCCTATCTGAACACATGCACATTATTATGCTTAGCTTGGGTTCTACTGATAATTTCATCCAGGGTTATTCCTGGATGGAGCCGCTGCTACGCTAATTGTCTTACTGTTTCTATGTTACTGCCACGGGATTAACATCCCGTGGTAGTTAGGAATTACACAAGCCTCAGTCTGGATCCTACCCTTAAACGATAGAGATGACCGAACACCTGAGAAGAGACGATGACAACCCCTCCGAGGACCTCCGAGATGAGCCCCCAGAGACAGAGCTCCAGTGAGGACCTCGTCACCTAGACATCCATCGGGGAAAGACCCCTGGAACCAGTGGACCACTTACACTCTGACTTTGCTGCAGTTGGAACAAACTACTGATTTGTCTGGCCGGAGGGGAACTGGCCCCCCGACTGAGCCTGGTTTCTCCCAAGGTTTTTTCTCCATTCTGTCACCGATGGAGTTTTCGTTCCTTGCCGCTGTCGCCTCTGGCTTGCTCAGTTGGGGACACTTCATTTCCAGCACAATCATCGACTTGATTGCACAGATATTATTTAAAGTGAACTAAGCTGGACAATGCCACTACTAAATTCAATAATGAAATGCATTCAGCAGATAATTGAGTGTTAAATCCTGTCATTTTACATTATTGACAAATTTGCCTATTTTGATATTGTGCAGTGCTTTGTTACAATTTGTATTGTTAAAGGCGCTATATAAATAAAGGTGACTTGACTTGACTAGAGATTTACACTCAAGTGAAATCAGGGGTACTTAAGGTAAACATGTGTTAACCATAGGCATTTCAATTAACTTAATTAAATTACATGCACTTAATTTTATAATAAGGCTGTCAATAATGTGCATTTTGTATTGTGCAGTTTTAAATAGTTGAAATGTTGTCTTATCATAGGTCTTAGGTTTTATTGTCTGTTAATCTTTATTTTATTTTGAGTAATGACAATTATTTATGGTTTGGTTTTCAGCTAATTATAAATACCAACGGGCATTTTTTCCCAACTTCTGCACAGTTAAGACTTGTGTAATGTCTCTTCTTACACCATTGTGATTAGTTGCAGATTGTACAGTTAGATTGCAGATGGCAGTCACATGCAACATTGCTTATACACAAACTTTTTGTTTGTGTTCTGAGAAACACCATCTGAGATGAAGCAACAAGATTGAGATTTTTGCATAAAAAGAATTGATTATTTAATGCAGTTTTACAAAGAAATCTAGTACAATTCAAATGATCAAGCGATGGTACAAATATAAATAATAGTACTCTTTTTCCATAGTACCTGCAGATAAACCCATGCACCCAAACGCTGACAAACGACACAACACACTGAACAGATCACCTACCTCTCCATAGCGATCTCTTCAGCAAGTCAAGCAGCAATTGACCATGAACCCACCACCTCAGACACTATCACACCAGTAGAGCAAAGAGACACAATGGATCATTTTCCCTCAAAGCCATTCACCACCCAGTACAGGCAGTGACACCACAGGCCAACACAGCCATTGTTCTCTCTTCTCTTTGTGTGAGCCTTTTATTGTGGTTTCCGACGGGATTCGTCAGAGGACCCTCATCTCATTTACATCCGTCACTCAACTCTTTCAATTACTTTTTTGTCCTAAATGGGGAACTGATTATTGTAAATTGTATAATGTTGTCCTTTTCAATCTTTATTACTTGTTTACGATGATATGGACATTGCTTTAAAATAGTGGTGGGCCGTTATCGGCGTTAACGTGCGTTAACGCGAGACTCTTATCGGCGATAAAAAAATATCGCCGTTAATCTATTCTCAAAGTTGGGTTGGGAGCTGGGTCTATACTACGCAAGCTATGATGACTTTCACCCTGATATTTTAGCGCGGATGTATACCTACCGAACCGATTGCACTGTAGGGGCGAGAACGAGTCTTCGAACTAGAGGCTCGCAGTCCGTGATGGACAGATTGTTAACGGCTGGTCTATGTGGTAATACAATCGGGCAGGACATCCAAACGCTCACCTATCATTCATCAACCTCAAATATGGCTTTTCATCTGAAAGATGTATGTAGTAGCAACTTTACATGGCCGCTCAATATGATGTTAACCTAGAGAAACGTGCGCTATTGAAGTGTTTGTGTGGAAGCGCGTTTGCTGCAGGACAGGCTCCGGTGCCTCACTTGCTCTTAAAATCTCCGTCATTCTTGGTCATACAGATAAAAGTAGCCTAATACATCTTTCGAATCTGTAAAGACT
>QVTF01013592.1:10000-15067 GCA_003573665.1 Oxygymnocypris stewartii | reverse complement strand
ATGTTTTTAAGCAGTGCATGGGATGGCTCCTGCGTACGTGTCTGAGCTCATTGCTGTTCGTCAAGCACCTAGGTCTTTAAGATCCAATAATAAGTTATTGCTTACTGTCCCTCGTACTCGTTTAAAGTTAAAAGGGGATCTTTGCTGTTGCAGGGCCGAAGCTCTGGAATAGTCTTCCTCAGGTACTCAGAGAGGTTTCAACTTTGAATGTTTTTAAAGTTGAAGTCAAAAAACCTCTTGTCTTTAGCCTTTGAGAGTGTGGGCTAGTTTTAGCTGAATGTGTGTTGTTTTAATGAGTGTTTCTTGATTGTACAGCACTTTGGTCTGCAGGTGCAGTTGTAAAGTGCTCTATAAATAAAGTGAAATGAATGAAAAAAAAAAGAAATCTCCATGCAATTTATTGCACTTAAACGTGGGCTCTTGCATGAGTCAATGCTAAATTCCTCCTGTCTCTATCTTGCACTATTCTCATTAGCGCTTGTGGTCCAACATCATATCTCGCCAGCACTGATGACATCCACGTTATTCTCGGACGTCCTCTTTTTGCGGTACCCTCTACTCTTCCATGCAATGTGATGTTTTTATCCATGCGAAGTACATGACCAAACCACTGGTCATTTTTCATGATCGCTTCTGTCTGATTAAGAGCCGTTCTGCTGTCATCGTTTCTCATCTTGTCTATGATGCGTACTCCAAGTATTTTCCTAAGCGCTGCCATCTCAAATACAAGTAGTTGTTTCTCTTCAGCACTCATAAGTGTCCATGCTTCGCAACCATACAAGGCAATCTCATTTCGGTCTCCTTCTTGATGTTTTAGTTCCAAGATACTTGAATCTTTCCACATGTTGCAGTCCTTCCTTTATTCTATTGTGCACCGTTTGTTCAGATTTGTACATAGCAACATCCACTCCTTTTGGAGTCACTTATCTCTCGCCCCATACTTTGAGCTGACCTTGTCAACTATGTCCAAAAGGACCTGAGCATGTCGAAGTACTTGTGTCAAGAGACCAATATCATCAGCAAAACGTAGGTTGTTAATAGTTCTGCCATTTACACATGCTCCGTGGCTCTCAAGACCAGGTAGATGTTGAATAGATCTGGAGACAAAATGCAGCCAACCGCTTGCTGAAACCAATCGGTTATATCCTTCCCGACTCTAATTGCACTTTGCGTCTTCTGATACAGATTCTCCATCAGTTTGGGGTGTATTCCATAGTGGCGTAATACTTTCCTTGATGCCACACCTGGTAAAAGCAATCAATAAAGATCAAATAAAGTTCTTTATCAGTGTCTTAAAGTGCGAGGTACTCAATCTGAGTGAGAAAATCTGTTCAATAGTGCCTCTACCTGGTCCGAAGCCGGCTTGTTCCTCCACCATCTGTGATTCAATATCGTTCCTTATCCGGCTCCTGATAATCTCAAGGATGATCTTACTTGAGTGGCAGATGAGGCTAATTGTATGGTGATTTTCACATTTAGTTGTATCCCCTTTTTTGGGGATGGTGACCATGAGGGACGTCGTCCATAGTGTAGGGAAATCTTGAGCATATGTACTATGGCTTCACCGCCGCCTTTAATTAATTCGCCTTCGACGACACGATACCAGGAGTTTTCCGGGATTTGATCTTGGAGATGGCTTTACTTTCGGCTTGCTTCTTCTGCTTCACAACAGTGTTTTTTGGACCAGTCATCACGGCATTTCACAACCTTGTTGTCTATGTCGGTCTTCAGTTGAGAATATCATTGTTTTAAAAACACGTCACCTGGGCTGTTGTTCTTCTTTCTGCCCAAGTCTCGGCGTTCATCACCCAATGCGAGGACTTCGTCTGTGATCCAAGGATCTTTTTTATGTCTTCTAAAGCCAGTTACCACCTCAGCTGTTTTTTTTTTTATCGTGCCATTGATAATGTCAAGTGCATCGTCCAAGCTGGATTTGTCTATCTTTTTGCTAAGTGCCTCAAAATGGTTCTTAAGCTCGGTCCCGTAGCGTTCTTTGACTTCAGTATTACACAATGTCCAACTTCTTGGTGTTTTTACCATGGTAAGGTTTACTTTTTAACCTTAAACCACATCCTAAAGTTGCCCATTACCAGATTATGGTCATTGAGCACGTTTGGTACTATTGCAGCTGCATGCGTTGGTGTTGCAGCTTCTCCATCTCTGATCAATCATGATATAATCGATCATCTGTCGCCTGGTGAACTCCAAGTCCATTTCCGTGACGGTTTGTGGATGAACCAGGTGTTCACAATGCTCAGTTTATTGAGCCTACAAAACTGTAGAAGTTGCTCACCTCCATATCCAAATTGCCCGTAAAACACCTTCCATGTAACATTGTCCCTACCAACCTGTGCATTGAAGTCACCCATTAAGATCTTAATGTCCTTTCTTGGTATGTTATCAATGGTGTGTTGTAACATCTTATAAAAATCATCCACAGCATCGTCGCTATGGTTAGTAGCTGGTGCGTGCATAGGCTTGGATATAGTGATGCTATAACCCTGACCAATGAATCTCGCACTGATTAGCCTTGAAGACACCGGGTTCAAATCAATTCAACTCTTGGATGCCTTTTTGAGAAAAGTAGGCCTACACCTTCTTGATGTTTCTTCTTCACCACGAATACAAGAGCTTATGCCCAGCATGTTCTACTATGCCTTGTCTAGTTCTACGTACCTCAGAAAGACCAATGACGTCCCATCTAAACCACTTGTTAAGATGGTCGACAAGTAGTTCGAGGCTTCCATCCTTCCAAAGTGTCTTTATGTGTTTGGCATCAATTAGCCTTTCTACATCTTTGTTCATTCCCTGTAACCAATTTTTCGAAGTAGGCCCCTAGACCTATAACGGCGCGCTTGTTTGTCCAGTTGACCACCCAGCTGGCATTTTTCTGCATTTAGTCGTCTACTCATGGTTGTTTATTGTGGGTTATTTAATCAAGGCGGTTCCACACTCCTCTCCTCGCTATATATATGTAACAGATGTGTATGCCAGTAAGGACGGTGTGTAAACCTCACTCTCCTGACCTCAAAAAGAGGCGCTCTAGCAACTGACGCTAGAGGCTGTAGCCTTTGGAGAGGCTTTGGAGAGCCCGCCTCCCGCGCCGGAATCCCGGGTTCGAGACCCACTCGGTGTGATGGTGTGGACCCGGGGGGGTTACATTGGTGCCGTGACCCGGATGGGAGTGAGGTTTAGGGGGGTGAGTGTAACGGATGTATGCCAGGAAGGGCTTTGTGTAAACCTCACTCTCCTGACCTCAAAAAGAGGCGCTCTAGCGACTAACACTAGGGGCTGTAGCCTTTGGCATTCCTTGTTAGATCGCCCGCCTCCCGCGCCGGGATCCCGGGTTTGAAACCCGCTCGGTACAAGAACGAGTTTGGATGGTGCGGACCCGGGAGGGCGTTTTATATATATATTAGTGCTGTTAATAACGCGTTAACGCAAATTACTTCTAACAGCACTAATTTTTTATATTTTTAAAATGATAAAAAAGAACAATTATAATAGTAAATATATAATGCAATAATAATAATTTATGATCATACTGATTGATTTACTCTTTAGTGGTCAATCTAGACAAATACTAAATAATAAAAGGGAAAGTAGTAATATAACTGAATGTAATAAAAAAATGTGATCTATCTCTCTCTCGCACGCATACATATGATTCAATAATGTTATTATATTTGTTTATTTAGTGAAAAACAGTGTGGAAAAATATGCTTTATATTTAACTTGCTTTTTTCTATATTTTACTACTTACATGAAATGGTGTGAATTTATTTTGGGCTGTTTGGTCTAAAAAACTTCAGAGCAAATGTATAAATATTGAGATGTTGAATAGCGTGTAAAAGCTGACATTCGTGCTGCTGTTTCTCCGAGCGCTGCTTCTGTATGTTTACTCTTTGAATTACAGACTCAAAGATGATTTTGTTAGGATCAAATGCATTATTATTTATTTCTCTCCCAGACAAGTTTGCTTTAAGTGACAGAATGAGATCGCATTGATTTATCGTTTATCTCTCTCTCTGTCTGTGTGTTTGCTAGCAGTTTGCCTGCTGGCGCGCGTTCTTCATGATCTTACACACACGCAGAGACACGCAGAGACACACACCTACAGAGACACACACACACGCAAAGACACACACACACGCACGCACACGCAGACACACACACGCAGAGACACACACGCGCGCACACGCAGACACACACACAGACGCACAAACACGCGCACACACACAGACGCGCACACACACACAGACGCACACACACACGCAGACGCAGAGACACAAACACACACACACACACACACGTGCACACACACACATGTACGCACACACACGCAGACGCAGAGACACACACAGATACACACACGCACACAGACGCACACACACGCACACACACACGCAGACGCAGAGACACACACAGACGCACACACACGGAGACGCAGAGACACACACACAGACACACACAGACACACACACACACACACACTCTCACACACACACAGGTTTTGTCTCAGTGGGCTCCAGCTGTGAGGGTCCGCTTGTGGCTGCAGTCGGGTCACACACACACACACACACACACACACGCACGCACGCACACGTGCACATATGGCCACTCGCTCTTTCTCAGCATGACACACACACACATAGACACATAAATGGATGTATGTATGAAATATTTTTAAACAATTATTTTTGTTGGGATGTTTTGGTATATTATTACATTATATTATATATTATATAATATAAATATTTTTATATGCATGTATTGTGAAGTTTTTTTTTAATCTTTAAAAAATATATATGAATATTATATTTCATATATATACAAATTTTCTTGCATTTTATCCATTGTATATCTTGATTTCTGAGGTACCCTTTGGTATGATTTATATTATTATTATCATTTATAAATTATATTATTCCCGATCAGTCAAAAAGTTGTGAAATCTCAGTAATACTGTGCACGGTAAATACTTGTAATGTGATGTACCGTAGTTTCTGAATGATGTTGTTAAATTGTAATGGAACATACTAATGATGTTGTCAGAGAGCAGTTTAT
>QVTF01013592.1:0-5000 GCA_003573665.1 Oxygymnocypris stewartii | reverse complement strand
ACCAAACACTAATGACTTGTACATTCATTATATGGACAAAAGTAATGGCACCCCTTCTTCACTCATCACCAAACACTAATGACTTGTACATATGGATGCAGTCCTTTCATACACTTCAAAACTGATGCAACAGAGCTGGAAATACAATTAAGTACATGAATGTATTTGTTGGCACAGTTTGGAAGTGCCTTTTTCTCTTCTAAAGAAGGGTGTCAGTACTTTTGTCCATATAATGAATGTACAAAAAAAGTAAACAAATAAAAAAAGGGAAAACAGAATTATTATTCTTGTTAATGAAATTAATGTACATTTTATTTATTTTGAATTTATTTCATTGTATAATTTGTTTTCAAAATTAGGTGAGTTTGTGTAAAAGAAACAATATGTAAATAAGCTTAATTAAAAAAGAAAACAAGATAATTTTTCTACATTGCCAAATTTTGTGTTTGTTTTTTTTCAAGCAAAAACGTGCTTAATTTTGATGCATTTCTCAGAAAACAAGACTTAATATCTTATATAACTTGGATGCCCAGTAAATGTATCTTGATTTAAGATATGTACCTCAGATCATGCACGTAAATGATTGCAGACTGTTGAATCGGTTAAATGTGTTCACTGATTAGTTGTTGATCTGGCACATATAAATCACTGAGAGTGTGTGAGAGTGTGATGTCAGTGTGTTCACAGCATTCGGGCTGAATTATAGAGACACGAGGAGAGGCTTGGAAGTCTATTTTTACGTGAGCCGTGATGAAGCGTCTTCCCCGAGCGCGAGCCGGACCGCCTGTCAGTGAATCTCTCCTCACGTTTACATCGCTTTCAGCTCGTCTTCATCTGCTGTTGTGTCCATGCTTTCTGCTGTCACACACACACACACACACACAGAATGACCTTTCATTGTTCAGATTTGCACGTGTGTCTGAGGGAAACCCCTGCGTCTGCTGCCAAACGCGTACGTGTTTTCCCCAGCTCGTCTTCTCGCTCGCCCTCGGTACGCCGGAGAGAGAGAGAGAGACGTCTGCGGTTACCATGGTTCCCCCGATATGAGAAGACAACACAATGACAGTCTTTGTGAAACACACACACACACACCACCTTTTATAACGAGACACACTGAGAGACCTAGTGAACTGACTATGTAGGCAACATTTACAGTTTCCAAAGATAGACACCATTAAAATGCCCCAGTTTAGCCCAAATCTAAGACGTTTGTCTTTATCCCAGAATTCATTGCAACAAGCTCCATGGGGGAAAAATAATAAACTATGGCCCTGTATGAAATAGGTTTTATTTTTTCCCAATAAAATTCCCCCCCCCCCCCTTTTCCGTTTGAAATTTTCTGGATTCCATTTTATTTATTTATCTTTTCATTTCATTTCCATTTTAATGATTACATTTAATTTTAGTAATAAAACATGTCTAATTAATTGAAACCGTTAAATTTATTCAATTTAACAACTATTTATTTTTGATTGACAAAAATTATTTTATTGGGCCAATATAAAATCCCTTTAAATTTTTCATGAAACTCAAAAATTTCATTTATACAACCAAAAAAAAAAAAAAAAATTATTTTGAAAAACATTTTAAGGGTTTCATTAAATAAAAAAAAGCATTAATTCAGTTTAACAACAATGCATTATTGTAACTATGTATTATTAACAATCAAAAAGCAACTTTAACAATTTAATAATATATTACAATATTTCCAGAAGCACCTTATAAAATGTTTTTATTTTTTATAAAAAAAATGATCAAAAAATACAAAACTGTTATCAAAATGTGTAATCAAATTAAGGCAGAAAACTTAATTTAATTACTTGGTGCATTAAATGTGTAAATGATAATATTTAATATAAAAATAATGCATTGATTAAATATATAAAAAGTCAATCTTAAGAAATAAGGATTTTTATGCTGCTTATAATATGGTGTTATCTTGTCTTTAGTAAACATGGAATCACTTTTGAAACCGTTCCTGGTCTCGTATTGGATAATTCATCAGTGCACATAAACAACTGAATGTCAGTCAGCAGTGAAATAACTCTGTGTAATGAATGTGCGTCTCTCGCCTCACGTCTCTGATGAACGTGTGGAACATGCAAATCAACTAGTGATCACATGATTCACAGCGGGTTTGAATCAGCCAATCACGTGTCCTCCTGAGTTTATACAGCATCTCTGTCTGATGATGCATCTGACGTCTGCTCATGCCCAACGCCTCGCTGATCAAATCAAGGGCTCTGTTGACAAATCTCTGCGTAATATTGCATGTTATTAATATTCTAACATTCAAAATATTATATTAATGATTCGAATTAATATTAGAATGTATTATTAATATATTATAATCCATATTAGGAGTGTTGATTTTAAAAAGATCACAATATTATTATTATTATTATTATTATTATCATTATCATAAGACCAGCAATGTACATTTAAAAAAAGAAGAATTAATATTTTTTTTAAACAAATATTATCCTTTATTTTTATATTCTTTAAATTATAATTTAATTTCCCCTAGCTAAATACATAAATATTACTTATTAATATTATTTATTTTATGGTAATAATATTATATTGTTATTATTTGAATATTATTCATATTATACAAATGTATTATCATTACTATTCATATGTATTATTAATATTATATTCCATATTAGGCATGTGGCTTTATAAAAAAAAAATATATATTATTATTATATTTTTCTCTAGATTTAATCATAATTTAGTTTTCTAATAAACATGAAATTGTATTATTATTATTATTATCATTATTATAACATAACATTCACCAATAGATTTATCATAATACAAATTGTGTAATTAACTTAAATTAACCTATTTATTATTGTTGTTGTTGTTGTTGTTGTTGTTGTTATTATTATTATCATTATCATAAGACCAGCAATGTGCATTTAAAAAAAGAGAAATACATCTTTCTTTAAAACAAATATTATCCTTTATTTTTATATTCTTTAAATATATTATAATTTAATTTCCCCTAGCTAAATACATAAATATTACTTATATTATTTATTTTATAGTAATAATATTATATTGCTAATTATTTGAATATTATTCATATTATACAAATGTATTATCGTTACTATTAATATGCATTATTAATATTATATTCCATATTAGACACGTGGCTTTATAAAAAAATCATAATATTATTATTATTATTATTATTATTATTATTATTATATTTTCCTCTAGATTTCATCATAATTTAGTTTTCTAATAAACATGAAATTGTTTTATTATTATTATCATAACATAACATTCACCAATAGATTTATCATAATAAAAATTGTGTAATTAACTTAACCAATTTATTTATTATTGTTATTATGCAGAAATGGATTGATCATAAGACCAGGAATGTGCTTAAATTATAAAAATAAAATATTAAATAACTTCATTAAATTATCATTATTATTATTAGTATGTAGTCAACAGGAAAAGTGTGCTGACTCCATAAATCCAAAATCAATGTTCTGTAGGCTTTGGTAGTCCATGTGTTATAGCGCTGCTGCTAACGGTGTCTGTGATGTTTGTGTCAGGCGTGTGTCATTAGCGCGGGAATCCTGCGGCGAGACACACACATGATCAGGACATCTGTCATTACCTGCAGCGTGTTCGTGTGATCTGAGCGAGTTTACGAGTGATAAACAGATCATATCAGATGCAGGAGATGTGTTTGTATTCGCTGTCAAAAGAAGGGATTTCATGGAAAGCGTGAAATAATAGATAACGTGACATTCAGTTGGGTTGCTTTTCTGGCTGTGTGCAAATAAATAAACAGGATAATCTGATTAATGAGCAATTGACCTTTGAGTCGATCCTTTTAATGAATCAATCAAACAAGCACTCAAGACAAGTGTAATCAATGCTTTTGATTGATTCATTAACTGAATTATCACTTATTGACTGGACGTCACAACATGTAAAGATGAAAAGTAGCCTAGTTTATTGTAATGATTTATTTTAAACATGAGGATGGTGTTTGTAGTCATTTACAAAAGCTTAAAGTTTTAAGTAAAGCATGAAGTTTAAAAAATGTGAAATATTTTAAAATTGAAGTTTTGCGAGCTTTAAGTTGGAAGTTTTTAAGTATTTTTAAGATTTAAGTAGTTTAAAAAGCTTGACGTTTGAAGGTTTTAAGTATTTTTAAGATTTAAGTCGTTTTAAAAAGCTTGACGTTTGAAGGTTTTAAGTATTTTTACGATTTAAGTCGTTTTAAAAAGCTTGACGTTTGAAGGTTTTAAGTATTTTTAAGATTTAAGTCGTTTTAAAAAGCTTGACGTTTGAAGGTTTTAAGTATTTTTACGATTTAAGTCGTTTTAAAAAGCTTGACGTTTGAAGGTTTTAAGTATTTTTAAGATTTAAGTAGTTTTAAAAAGCTTGACGTTTGAAGGTTTTAAGTATTTTTAAGATTTAAGTAGTTTTAAAAAGCTTGACGTTTTAAGTATTTGTAAGATTTAAGTAGTTTTAAAAAGCTTGACATTTGAAGGTTTTAAGTATTTTTAAGATTTAAGTAGCTTAAAAAGTTTGACGTTTGAAGGTTTTAAGTATTTTAAAGATTTAAGTAGTTTAAAAAGCTTGACGTTTGAAGGTTTTAAGTATTTTTAAGATTTAAGTAGTTTTAAAAAGCTTGACGTTTGAAGGTTTTATGTATTTTTTTAGGTTGACAATTTAAAACGTTTCAAGTTAAGCATTTTTAAAATTGTTTAAAAAGCTTTAAGTTTGAAGGTTGTAAATTTTTTTTAAAGATGAAAGTATTTTAAGAAGCTTTAAGGTTTAAAGATGAAAGTAGACTTAAGTATTTATAGATGAAAGCATTTTAAAAAAGCTGGAAGTTTGATATTGTAAGTATTTTAAGAGCTTGAAGTTTAAAGGTGTTAAAGCTGTTTAGTGTCTAAGATGGAGTGGGTGAGTAATGATCTCATTACCTTGCTTGTTTCAATCAGCAAAATGGTTATTTTAGT
>QVTF01013591.1:100000-134061 GCA_003573665.1 Oxygymnocypris stewartii | reverse complement strand
AACTGTGTTCAAACACACTATAAAAGTGATTTTTGCATAACAGATCCCCTTTAATTAAATAAATGAAAACAGTGAAGAATTTAAAATTATTATACATAAAATAGAGTGCAATCAGTTGGGACGTAGCACAGCGCTCATTCAGTAAATGCACAGCTAAACAGATGAGTTTTGAGTCTGGATTTAAATGTGGCTAATGTTTTATCACATCTGATCTCTTCTGAAAGATGGTTCCAGCTGCGGGCGGCATAATAGCTAAAAGCGGACTCCCCTTGTTTTGTGTGAACCCTTGGTATTTCTAACTGACTCGATCCTAATGATCTGAGTGGTCTGTTAGGTTTATATTCAGTGAGTATATCTGCAATGTATTTAGGTACTAGGCCATTGAGGGATTTATAAACGAGTAAAAGTACTTTAAAATCAATCCTAAATGTAACTGGAGCCAGTGTAAGGACCTGAGGACTGGTGTGAGATGCTCAGATGTTCTGGTTCTAGTCAGAATCCTGCAGCAGCGTTCTGGATGAGCTGCAGCTGTCTAATGGTCTTCTTTGGAAGGCCGTTGAAGAAACCATTACAATAATCCACCCTGCTGGTGATAAACAAGTCTTGACTGGAAACAAAACATCTAATTCTTGCAATGTTTTTGAGATGATAGTATGCTGATTTAGTTACTGCTTTGACATGACTACTGAAACGAAGGTGTGACTCCAGAATCACCCCAAGATTCTTGACTTGATTTTTAGTTGTTTGACCCCTAGAGTCAAGGTATGCATTCACCTTGAGAACTTCATCTTTGTTTCTAAATGTAATCACTTCAGTTTTCTTCTTGTTTACCTGAAGAAAGTTTTGGCACATCCAACTGTTAATTTCATCAGTGCATTGGCAGAGGGAGTCAATGGGGCTATAATCATTTGGAGATAAGGCTAGGTGCATCTGGGTATCATCAGCATAGCTGTGAGAGGCAATTTGGTTCTTCCTCATTATCTGACTTAGTGGGAGCATATACAGGCTAAACAAGAGCGGTGCAAGAATTGAGCCTTGTGGTACTCCGCATGTCATGGATGTATACGTATGCTCTCCTATACTCACATAATAACCTCTCCCTTCTAAGTATGACCTGAACCATTTGAGGACCATCCCAGAAAGCCCGACCCAGTTTTCCAGTCTCTCTAGAATATGTTATGATCAACAGTGTCGAATGCTGCACTTAGATCTAGTAGTACCAGCACTGATATTTTACCAGAATCAGAATAAGCGAATATCATTTATTTGCTTAAATTATAGAATAAATGATGATATAAGCTAGATGGCGTTTTTATGAACTATTCCCAGAATAAGCAATTAATTAGTAGTACTAATAGGAATAAAGTAGTCAGAGTTTGTTAGAGAGATTGTAGATGAATGCTTTAAAGTGCTCCTATCATGAAAACAGATGATATTTAGTCCAGTGGAATAATTCATGGCATATTACTCACTGAATCAGGTGAGCAGATCATAGCCTGTGTTCATTTTCCTCGAACAGAATAACAAGAAAAAGACAAGAAGTGCAATATTTTGGCTACACAAATAAATGGTAGCACTTTACAGTATGGCTCCATTTTTTTATGTTAGTTAATGCGTTAGGTACCACTAAATAACAATGAACAATTTTACAGCATTTGTTAATCAAGGTTCATTTCACACTATATATGCACTATTCATTGTTAATTCATGTTTGTTTATTGCTAATTTATACCGCTTAATATATATAAAAAATGTGTTTGTTAATTTTCACTAACATATACTGACTTAATAAATGCAAAATGAATGTTAATTTCTAGTTCATGATACCTATTACTAAGGCTATTAACTAACTGAACCTTATTGTAAAGTGTTAACCAACAAATATAAATGTTTAGATACATGTGTGCAGAAAAAGTGCTAGTTTAAAATAAATTCATTTCTGAATGAATCCACGATTTTGAAGGAATCGAGTCAATGATTCAGTGATTCATTCATAAAGACAGTCACTTGCTTCAAATCGGTTCTTTCCTCTGTTTTATCGCTCTGATCGGCATGAGCATGTGTTGTTGTTGCACGGCGAGGCGAGGGGAATGAATGCATGGAGCAAAACATGGAGCATCTCTGTTACTGTTGTGAATGGAAGCAGAGTTGTGTGATTTAATTTTTTTATTTTATTCAGGTCAATCACCTAAGTTGTGTCTCTACATGACATCTCATAGTAGTGTTTTAAATAGGTTTATATTAGTACTTTAAAGAATTTAAATGAACTGTGCATCAGCCACGTCAGGAGACGGTGGGACAGCTGCCCAAGAAGTGGGTCATGAGAAGTGGGTCTAAAAAGATAGCAAAATTGCTTTGCTACAATTTAATAGCATATGTATTTCCCAATGGTGCAAAAAGAGAGGACAATTATGAACGACCAAACCAACCAAGCCACAAAAGTGTTTTCCCTCGGTGGTCTGTTAGAAGATAGCGCTGCTGCAAAACATGCACCGCCAAACCTCCTGTGCTCAAGCATCAGGAACAACAACTCACCACCACTGGATGAATTACATCTGCTGTACACACCCATATTTCATATTCACACTGCAGGTTAATGCAGAACGCAGAGTTAATTGTGTAAGCTGTAATCCATATTTAGTCCAGATTCTTAAAAGAGGTTTGTTGAGTGATGTGCAGTAAATACACATGGTGCACAGTTACAGCAGTTAAGGATAGTGTAGTTTTATTTACAAATACATTATTTTCATAATTATTTTCCCCCATGTTACTGATTTTAATCAGTAAAGAAAATATTAATGCCTTATTCTGCATGCAAGATATAATGCAACAGATATAGAGATAACACCGTTTTTGTATCTAAAAAATTACTTTTGACTTTGTTTTTGTGCGGAATAAAAAAAACACTAAGAAATGCAATATTTTGGCAACACACACAAATGTTAGCACTTTAAAATAATGCTCAGTTGGTTGACATTAGTTAATGTATTAGGTACCACAATGAACAATTTTAAAATGTATAAATATACTATGTATCATTTATGTTAATTCATAAATTAACAGTTAATTTATACCACTTAAAATGCTTTAAAAATTATATATTAGATTAATAAATGCTGTAAAATTATTGTTCATTTCTAGTTCACCAGACCTAAAACTAATTACTAATGTTAATGAAACATTGGGTGCAAAAATAAAAGATTTTCTTCATTACATGTCCATAAAAATGATATATTTATTTTAGGGTGGACTGATATTGCATTTAGCTATAAATGATTTTTAACGTGGAAAAGTTCCAAAAACTAGTCATCAGTGCTGATTAATCAGTACAATTGATGCATCAATGTAACTTCCAATATATAATTATCCACTGATAGTATATATAAATAAATATTATATACAATTATTATACAGTACGTATATCATGATAGGATTTTTTGTCACCCACTCCTACCAGAATGTAAACATTTTTAATAATATGGCATGACTTTATTGGCCTTTATCATCCTCCAGCAGAACCAGGTTATGCATATCTTCTATGTTTATAAGATCAGACACTAAAACAAACTTTGGGCCAATTTATAGTTTGCTGATGTCTGTAAAAAGAAGTGCAGGGCTGTTAATTTCAGAGCGAGACAGTGAAAGGCTGGGACACAGCTGCTCTCTGGACTTCTTTACAGAACAACAAACCTGCACCGGTCCTTCAAACGCATGACCCGCCGCACACGGATGAAGCGTTTCTCATCACGTGCATGTGCTTACAAAGCGTCGTCCTTTATCTCTATCGTCTTATAACGATTCTGTGATTAATCTAATGAAAATCAATTACATTCTCTCCAACTCTCTTCTATTCAGAGATGAGCCACCCCCTCAAAATCTGTTCACTGTCTGCGGAGGTTATTTATTTAGAGTTATAATTATAGGAAGCTGTCGTAGCTTCTGGGCTTCTGTACTCCGTCTCCACGTATTTTTAGTAACGGTGCAGGATTGGAAACGCTATCACTAGAGAAATTCTGTAACATAATAATTACAGGAGCACAGAGAATAATGAGAACAGATATGCTAGAGATCACGGTACCTATGAACCGCTGTTATTAATTATTATGAGTTCTCTATAAGCGCTTGGGGAAATGTCGTTTACGACGGACTGTGACAACATTAATGTGTATGGACAGTATGTGGAGCGCGCCTCATTAACATATGTGAATATAATGGCTTTAATAACATTAACAGTGCTGATGCCAGCCTTTACTGCATTATTAACACATCAACAGAACCCAGCAGCTCTCAGCCTGGAGCTTCTCACATGACCTTCTATTGCACCTTTGATTATTATATTTATCATTATTATTATATTTAGATAAATACTAGCAACTGGCTGTAAAGTGATTCGATGTTTTTTAATTATTTACATGGTGTATTAATTAATTAATTAATCAGATTAATCACACTTCAATTTGGGCTGAGAAATTGAAAAAAAAAAAAAATATTATTGTGTTAAATAAGAAAATCATTGCATAGAAATTGCAAAAAAAATGTTGGTTTAGAAAATTAATGTTTTGGTTCACATTAAATTTATTACACGAACTAAGATTAATATGTTTTAAATGGGCATTAATGTTTCACATTAAAAAATGTTTTATATTATTGTGAAATAGACCTGTTAGACTCTTGGGTATATATACATATATATATATATATATATACCCTAAATATGAAACTAAAAAACCACGTCTAGAATGTACACAATATAACTGCATTATTTTTTGACATTGACAACCCTAATAGATACAGTTTATATATATATATGTTATTTATATAGTTATGTATATCCTTTGGTTTATTGAGCCAGTTTGAAATGTAAAAGTTTAGATTTCCAAACATTCCTTTTTATGTATATTAATAAACTAATTACATTTTGCATCAACTGAGAACTAATACTGTATGAAATTATGATTCAAAAGCAAAGGATGATCATTGATTTGATTGTAGTAGAAGTTAATTAAATTGAAATAAAATCACATGCTTACTTTATATGCATTTCTTTTTCATTATTGCCTAACAATATTTATAGTAGTCTGCAAGCATCTTGAAAAAGTAGCAATTTTTATATGTATCATTTTTCATAGAGTATAATAGAATGTCAGCCGTGTTACCAGGATTTTAAACGATTGATACTGAAACTAACTACCATAACCCCCCTCTTTTTTGTAGAAATGTCAGCATTAAATTATTTTGAAATTCATTTGAAGAAATGTTCGTAGTTTTGTGACTGATTAATTGTTATTCGGTAATGATATCCACACGTACAGTGAGTGACAGGACATGATTTACATTTATCCAAACTGGTCATTTTTAGAGACAAACAGCGTTAAGTGGAGCTCAACTTAATGCAAATGAGCAGCAAAGCTAAACAACACTTTGGATTACTCTGATTAGTCACAGGCAAATATTATTATTAATATTATTATAATATGTATTTTTTTCAAATTGTATTCAGTTTTTCTCAAAATTGTGGTTTGGTTCAATTTTATTCAATATTTGGCTTAACATAAAATGATTTCTTCTCCCACAGGCAAGAACGTTTATATTTTATCACGCACACACACACTGATTACACACACACACACACCACACAGACAGACACAGCACACACACACGCACACGCACACATACAGACACACGACACACACATGCACACACACACACAGACACACACACACACACACACACACACAGACACACACGCACACGCACACACACAGACACAGACACAGACACACACACACACAACACACACCACACACACACACACACACAGACACAGACACACAGACACACAGACACACACACACACACACAACACACACACACAGACACGAACACAACACACACACACACACACACACACACACACACACACCACACACAAAATATGCATCATATTTTCTGTTATGTACTGAAATAATGAATGAAATCCACAATCCTTTCTGCAGTGAGTAAAGCTATCCAGTATGTGTTCTGCACATCAACACTCTGGAGTCAAGCCAAAATACTATTTAAAACAAAATGATATCTCTTTCAGGACGTAATAGTTTGTATAGACAGTTAGATTCCCAATAACTAAAAGCATAATTTGGGCCTGTGTGTCTTCTGTTAATAACAGTTTTAATCCTGGTAATCAGCTATACATGATTCATATGTTTAGTGTACTGTTTGTTAAATTACAGTAACTAATAACACAGCTGGTGTTGCCACACTGCAAAACACTATTCTTGTTTCTGAGTATAAAACTGCTAGAATGTATTCTTGTTTACTAAATGAGTTTGACTTCCTACTAATATTACTGAGTTCAAGCAAATACTACAGTAAGGTAAACAACTGCTATTATTTCTTGCTATGATTTTCCTGAATCAGTCCCTGAATATAAGAGGCATTTGATGCCGTGCCGTGTTTTAGTGAATTAACGGATTTGATTAAAATCTCCCTTCGTTAAATTCCTTTGCGTATAACTTGATATTGATAAATGACTCATATCGACATGATTAATAGTCTGCAAATCGTTATACAGTCTAATTTGACTATAGTGATTATCTTGTCTCCGCAGCTGGCCTGCAGCATGATATTAATATTACAGAAGAGAAACACATCATCCCGAGCGGATGCGGGGTCAGAGGTGCTACGGGAAGGTGCTCTTGGTCTCGGGGGGGGGTCCGCTGCTAGATAGAGGAGCTGCTGCGTCAGCACTGCTGCAGATGAATTGATATTAAACCACCGGCCGCTTTACAAGGACACATATATAACCATGCAGAAAATATAATCAAACATCTACAGACGCTGAGTGAATTATTACATCTGTACTGTTTATCAAATATAATATCCAGCATATAGTTTGTGTTTGAACACATATAATGAGAAAGCAAGTTTTGTGCTTCAATAAAATAGGAGTGAGGCAAAAAAAATATAATGATTATTCTTCTTCAGCTTTTGTGTCCTTGGGGTAGATTTTTATTTAAATATATTTCAAGCTTTTTGTTATATGGAGTTTGCATTATAGAGACATCTAAAAAAAAAATTGAATATCATGAAAAGGTCAATATTTTTTTGTCACTCATTTCAGAAAGTGAAACCCATTTATTATATAGATTCATTACACATAGAGTTAAATATTATATGCCTTTATTTCTTGAAATTTGGAGGATTATGGCTTACAGATAATGAAAACCCAAAATTCAGTGTCTCAGAAAATTTGAATATTACATAGGATCAATAAAAAGGAAATTTGAAACAAAAATGTCAGAAAAAGTATGTTTATTTCTATGCACTCAATACTTGGTAGTGCTTCCTTTAGCATGAATTACTGCATCAATGCGGCGTGGCATGGAGACGATCAGTCTGTGGCACTGCTCAGGTGTAATGAAGCACAGGTTGCTCTGATAGCGGTCTTCAGGTCATCTGCATTGTTGGGTCTGGTGTCTCTCGTCTAGATTCTCTGGGGTTCAGGTCAGGCGAGTTTGCTGGTCAATCAAGCACAGTAACATCATGGTCACTGAACCAGCTTTTTGGTACCTTTGGCAGTGTGTGCAGATGCCAAGTCCTGCTGGAAAATGAAATCAGCATCTCCATAAAGCTTGTCAGCAGAAGGAAGCATGAAGTGCTGGTATACGGCTGCGTTGACTGTGGACTTCAGAAAACACAGTGGACCAACACCAGCAGATGACACGGCAGCACAAATCATCACTGACTGTGGAAACTTCACACTGGACTTCAAGCAACGTAATATGGATGGTCATTTATTGCAACACGTATGGATGGTCATTTAATGAAACTCAAATGTAAATATTCTAATAATTTGAGATACTGATTTTTGACTTTCATTAGCTGTATCATCAAAAATAAAAAATATTAAACTCTTGAAGTGTTTACTTTACATTGAATGATTCTAAAATATATGAAAGTTTCACTTTTGAAATAAATTACAAGACAAAATAAGAAAATAAAAAAAGAAAATAACTTTTTCAACATATTCAATTTTTATAGATGTACCTGTAAAACTCTTAGAAACATTAATGTCTTCATCATTTATTTTTTATATATTTTCCCACTGCTATTATTTTAGTGTTATTTATAGCTTTGATTTATATTTTGAATATTTTTTCTTTATATACTGTATGCATTGGATGGATGGATGGATAGATAGATAGATAGATAGATAGATAGATGATAGATAGATAGATAGACAGACAGACAGACAGACAGACAGACAGTCAGACAGACAGACAGATAGACAGCTAGATGATAGATAGATAGATAGATAGATCGATAGATGATAGATAGATTGATAGATAGATAGATAGACAGACAGACAGACAGACAGACAGACAGACAGACAGACAGAGAGACAGACAGACAGATAGACAGACAGACAGACAGACAGACAGACAGACAGACAGACAGACAGACAGATAGACAGACAGACAGACAGACAGACAGACAGACAGACAGACAGACAGACAGACAGATAGATAGACAGACAGACAGACAGACAGACAGACAGACAGATAGACAGCTAGATGATAGATAGATAGATAGATAGATAGATAGATAGATAGATAGATAGATAGATAGATAGATAGACAGACAGACAGAGAGACAGACAGACAGACAGACAGACAAGACAGACAGACAGACAGACAGACAGACAGACAGACAGATAGACAGACAGACAGACAGACAGACAGACAGATAGATAGATAGATAGATAGACAGACAGACAGATAGATAGATCGATAGATGATAGATAGATTGATAGATGATAGATAGATAGATAGATAGACAGACAGACAGGACAGACAGACAGACAGACAGACAGACAGATAGATAAGACAGACAGACAGACAGACAGACAGACAGATAGACAGACAGACAGACAGACAGACAGACAGACAGACAGACAACAGACAGACGATAGACAGACAGACAGACAGACAGACAGACAGACAGACAGAGACAGATAGACAGACAGACAGATAGATAGATAATAGATGATAGATGATAGATATAGATAGATCGATAGATGATAGATAGATTGATAGATTAGATAGATAGATAGATAGATAGACAGACAGACAGACAGACACACAGACAGACGAGAGACAGATAGATAGATAGATAGATAGATAGATAGATAGATAGATAGATAGATAGATAGATAGATAGATAGATAGATAGATAGATAGATGATAGATAGATAGATAGATGATAGATAGCTCGATCGCTGATGAGATAGATGATAATAGATAGCTCGCTCGATGCTCGCTCGCTCGCTCGCTCGATCGCTCGCTAGATAGCTCGCTCGCTCGCTCGCTCGTCTCTCGCTGCTCGCTCCTCGCTCGATGCTCGTCGATGATAGCTCGCTCGCTGCTCGCTGCTGATCCTCGCTCGCTCGCTCGCTCGCTGCTGCTCTCGCTCGCTCGCTCGCTCGCTCGCTCGCTGCTCGCTCGCTCGCTCTCTCGCTCATGTAGTCAGATAATTCGATAAATGCAACTGCTTTGATTTTTTCCCTGGGAACCGAACCCATGACTTCATTGCTAGAGCCACGTTCTACTGTTTGACCTGCAGGCTGTCGTACAGGAAGAGTACAGCTATCAAACACTGTACATGTGGATAGCAGCTCAGATCATTTGATCTTGGGAGGGTTTGATGAGAACAGTTTGAGATCATATGGAGACTGCAGACGGTTTGAGACATTATTGAGGTCTGTTCTGAAACTCTAGAGGAGACACACATAAGAAATGAAGACTATCATGAAGCAACAGTAAATGTTTGCCTGTATTTCGGTGCTGAGCTGACGTGTGTAGAGTTGTCTTCTAACTCTCTGCTACAAATAAAGTGAACATCAAAAGTGGATGTCTTGCGTTGGCGTATTTATGCATCCGCTACACAAAATATATATATAATATAAGGGTCATTTAATTATTTCCCTGCCCCCAGAATATTTTGTTGTATGAATGTCTGAACATGTAATATGAACCTGCTTCTTCTTCACCTGTGTTTTGATAGAGATTCTGTATTTTTCTGAAAATGCATAATAGCGCCCCCTACCGTATAACAGTGAAAACACGGAAAGCCAGAAAATTCCTCCCATAGGAGGGAAAGAGTTAAAAGCACAACTCGAGACCCGTTCTGTTTATTGCATGCTGTTTTCAAACACAAGAACAGCAATTACGTAAGTTTTGCATTTCTCCGAAAATATAGCGCACACACAAATGTTTGTCTTTTATAGATACGTTTCCATTATTTTATTCATACTTTCAGTATCAAATGCAATCAATCTATCATCAACTTTTTTCTCGACTTGATTTTTCCAAAGTGCATCCTGGGATTGCTTTATTTGTAAAGGATACATGCAATGCTGTAACTTACTGTAGGCCTACATGGTTTAAGAAAGCGTGTTCATGTTTTCCCGTAAAAATATAAGAACAGCCTTAAAACTGGTTTATATTTTAAGTTTGTGTTCTTAGTTCACTGGCAAAATCACTAGTTCTTGTTTTAATAATAAATAGTCAATAATAAATAGTCACAAATTAATAAATAAAAATATGTAAAAGAATAAGTCAATACACTTGTGATATTAATGTATGAAGAAAAACTAGTTTTGAACCAGAGCTATATAAGCTTCAGGAAAAAGCAAGCTATGAGAGTCGTTCTGATGTTGAAAATCTGAGCTGGATCTATAATCTGGGACATTTTGTAGCTTGACAAATAGGCTGGTCACCACAGTTTTGTAGCACAACTAGTCTTTCAACCAAGTAACTGCTCTCTTCAGAGTGTTTGTCTTTGATTAATTCCTCCACTCCTGCGTTCCATGACACACAGCTGCAGTAAACCGCACTACATACCAGCCGCATGCCGCTAACAGATAGAGCGGCAATCTGAAGATCAATAACATGTTATCAGGCCGCCCAGTGAGTTGAGTGCTGCGGTATTGGCTTGATGGAGCTGGCTTTGAGTTTGTGTGTTTACATCTGAAATCTATAGAATACTCAGCCTGTCAAACACACACACACACACACACACACACACACACACACACACACACACACTCACGCACACGCACACGCACACGCACACACTCACGCACACGCACACGCACACACTCCACGCACACACGCACACGCACACGCACACACTCACACACACACACACACACACACAAACACACACACACACACACACCACACACACACACACACACACACACACACACACACACACACACACACACACACTCCACCTCAGTCATGGCCCTTGAGTTTGCAGCTCATCACTCTTCCTGACATTCACTGTGACCTTGATTCATTTGGAAGTCATATTTTATCCGGGATATTTAGTAGAACGGACTTGTTGTAAGTACTGTATGAATGGCATCAGCTCTCAGAAATGCCTCTTACTGTATCTTATGTTGTTGGTTATTTCATTATGTGCTTCATTATGAGGAAGTTCGTGTGTCACAGTAGTCAGTGAAAGATCAGATTATTCATTTACATTTATATTTATGCATTTAGCAGACGCTTTTATCCAAAGCGACTTACAGTGAATTCAGGCTATACATTTTTGCAAGTTTTGTGTGTTCGCTGGGAATTGAACCCACAACCTTTTGTGCTGCTAACGTAATGCTCTACGCCTGAGCCACAGGAACATAATGAGTCTAATGGCAGTGTAAAAAATAGCAAAAGACACAAGACATTGTAAATCTGTCTGTCTGTTTGAAGACCAGACACGCTCTCATGACAATTTGACTGTTGCTTGCCAAAAATAATAATAGTAATAATCTGAACATTTGACCAATTCATGATAACAATTTTGATTATTTCAAAGTACTCAACCTGGTGTAAATGTAAAACAAATTCACTTGTTAAATATTTTTGCAGAAATTATGAAATATGAAGACAAATATTGTACAAACTTGTCTTATACATATCCTTTATGTTCAGAAACGGAGCTGGGTAGGTTGCTTACTCCGTTGCTGATTACAGATTACATGATGAAACTGTTAGTAAAGTAATCTAAGTTACTCATTTTAGGTGATGTATTCTGACTACTTTTTAAATTACTTTGAGGTAAAATCTAACTTGATTTAAACATCATTAAACGTACCATATTGATAAAAAATTAAATAAATAATAATAATAATTTCAACATGAAATGCATTAAACGTTACATTACACTGGGCTTTCCCAAACTGGGCTTAATGTAAGAACTGCAGTGGCTGTGTGAGTTAATAAAAAAAAACATTATACATTAATTAAATTATAAATATATATATTCTTGTTTTAAGGATAAATCTTAAACATAGCAATAAAACAAGCAAACAGATAATTAATCAACACACTTGTGATAGTATTGAAGTAAAACGTCTCTAGTTTAAAAACTTGGCCTAATATTAGAACTGCAGATGGGTTTGTGATTTGATAAAAAACTAACAATGAATTAAATCATAAAATGTAGAATAAATTATTTAAACACTAAAACAAGAAATATTTAATTTATTTACCTGCTTGTCAATGTGACTTCATCAAACTGTAAACACGTGAATGCGTTGTTAAATTATTTAAATATGAACTTCCTCTGAGAGATGTCAAGAAATATTTCATATTTACAGAATCGTTAGGAACAGCTCATCAGTACTGAATTAACTTCTCTTTTGAGTATTATTGTGCTTGATAGCATGTTCATATAGTCTAATGTAACGCCAGCCAAACAATGCTGCAATCATTTCATTCAATATTAAAAAAAGAGTTTCATTTTTTTAAATAATCTCACAGTTAACATGTTAATTTTGACAGCCCTATTCACAGACGTTCACATTTGCATACATGTATAAAGTGTGTTTCAGATCTGAGAATAGGATTTCTGCATGTGTGGCCAATTAAAACAAAGAGCTGTGAATGCTCTGTTTGCACCTGAACAATCGTTCTGTTCTCTTTGCGTGGCTGAAGAGATATTTGAGGAAAAATCTCAAAAACATCAATGATCTTCTTGTACTTGTATCAGAGAAGCACGCTGGATGATAACAGAATTAAAGCTGCTGCATTGATATTCAGATATCTCCTGCGCTGTCAACACCATTTCGCTGTGGCTGGCCTCAAAAAGAGATTCAACCGTGACACGCTGCTTTACAATAACGCTCATCTGCTTCACAGAAAAAAACTATATTCCTGAAGACTAGATGGCGGGAAAATTCAGTTTTCTTTATGTATTTGTCACAGTGTCTTTGAGAGGACAGTGTCATGTGACCAGAATATCCTCACCACACCCACAGATGTCATTCATATCTCAGAGCACAGACGGGATGAAGCTGATGTTAATACACATATTTATTGGTGTTTGAAAGCAAGTATCACTGTTACTATTGTGCAAACGATTGAAGGATAACACTAAGCACATGTGGCGATCCAAAGCAAGCAGCTGTGTCTTATTCACTTATTCACCCAGAAAAACAAAACACCTTGAGTGTTCAAATCAAGTCTTTATATGTAGATCAGGCTGATTACAGATTGTAATTTATTAACAAAACTCAACACTATTTAAGTAACTGAGAGGCATGTTTGTGTTCACTTTCTAGTGATCATGACGGCAGATGAAGGAGAAGAAAAGTGTGGTATTAGGCAACAGAATATAACTACTTATTTCATTTAGTGAATCGAGCACTAAACAAATTCAAGTAATTGTGCCTGCAATTAATAACTGAACTTTACAGATAATCATTTATTTACTACAAATAATTACTTAAATAACCAGATGCACATTGCCCTGTCCGTGACTCTTAGGTGTCGTGTCCCATTAAGACAAACTTCTCATCAATAAAAGTGAATTGATAATGAAGGTGCTTCTTTGATGACAGAATCAATGTTTTGAATTCAATTTGTGAATATTTTAATTGAAGGCCCTTCTTTTTTCCAACACAATCTCCATATATACTAAGGTATTTCTTCAGTAATTATGTCAAAGCTGATTGTTTTTAAACTTGTTATGGATACTTCTGTACTGAATTAATTAATATTAACATATCAATAATTACATATTTAATTTAATAATTGAATATTACTATTTTAATAATGTATTGATTTCAAATAGTTTTCATCGATCCTGAGTTCTCCTGGATGAGAACCACTGGTTTAAAGGGAATATTTGTTTACACTCTGAAAATAATATTTCCAAAATTGAACTTTCACAGCAATGCCATTGAAAAGCCATTTTGGTTTTCCTTAAAGAACATTTGGTAACACTTTAGTTTAGGGACCAATACTCACTATTAACATGTTGCCGAATAGCGTGCATATTACTAGTATATCAGCTGTTTATCAAAATCACATCAAATCTCTTTATTGTCACACATCATGTACACAAGTGTAACGATGGTGAAATTCTTAGGTACAAGACAAGAAGCAACAAGATATGAAAAATGTACAATATACATAAACAACAATATACAACAATATCTTAAAGATATAAGTACTTATTAGTACTTATCACACATTAAGCACATATTCATTTCTTAGGGTCCGTTCACACAGAACGCATTTTTCCATTAATGCATTACTTTTAGATTGTTTTTCCATCTAATCATGCTAGACGGATGTGTTTGAACATTGTGCTCACGTCTTTTGCAGTGTCTTGCTCATGAGTGCCATGTTTTTAATAGAATTGTAACTTTTATTTGCAGTGTCGCTCATCAATGTCAGTTCCAATACAGAGGACCAATCAGAAGAGCCTGGGGGCGGGGCCAGCGCTGCAAGCTTGTTTACAGAAGCAAGTTGGCATAGCAAATGTTTATTTGATGGAAACATGGCAGAGGAGGCACACACACACAAAAACACACACACATCCCTGAGCGCTGCATTTGTGAACATGAGACTTATTCTTCATGAGCATATTCTATTGAATATCCCTTAATCTACCCCATATCTAAACTTAACAACTACCTCACTAACTATTAATAAATTAGGAGTTTATTGAGGGAAAGGTCATTGTTAATAGTTAATAGTAAGAATCAGGGGTGATTCTAGAGTGAGTGGATATAAGCACAAATATGTGTCAGAACATGGGATACACTTAAAAATATAGGCTATATATGTTTAAATTATACTTTAGCTAAGTGCCTTTATTTTTTAAAGCCATATAATTTAAGTATAATATAAATGATATATATATAAGTATGATTAAACATTCAGGGCTCTGTTATAGAGCCTCTATACACTTCATCTTTAGCACTTGTAAATATATTTAGACTGCACATACCCTATTACATAAATAATGCTATGAGAATTATGTTTTAAATATAAAAAGTGTAATATAGAAACATTAAATGATAGAACAAATTTTGTTGTGTCGCGGAGCTGATAAACGGTCAAACGAGTCGTGGGATTTTTCATTTTGATGTTCCTCATATGCAGACAACAGACAAACAAAATGTACTTGAACCGGCAGAAAACATTGGTGTCAGTCCGGAGCCCTGGGCTTTGTTTGGAAACATTGTTGTTAGTGAAATAGAGCAAAAGACATTAAAATCCACTTATTTTTTATGAAATTGTTGCCTGACATGAAGAAAAGTCTGCCACAGACCATGCTAACAAACATATAATCCCTCTAAATGCGTGTCTCCTAGAAAGACCGTGTATGTATATAATATAATACTATAATTAAATGCCTATATATAGGCTATTTGTTGCTTCAAAGTGACAGGGCTCAGTAACCAACAACCTAATTTGACCGATGGTGAGATTTACATTTACATTTATGCATTTAGCAGACGCTTTTATCCAAAGCGACTTACAGTGCATTCAGGTTATACTTTTTTTTGTCAGTACATGTGTTCCCTGGGAATCGAACCCACAACCTTTGCGCTGCTAACGCAATGCTCTAACCACTGAGCCACAGGAACAACATAGAGATCTGCTATAACTTCTCATCGATGGTTGGTCAGTCAGAAGTACGAGCGTCAGTGGGCGGTTCCTGACGGGAGTAAACTGTGGTTCGTGATTTTAATGTGCATGAAAACTCAGTGATGATAATGCGTGCAGGGCATGATAATAAAAACATTCGGGGCTTCATTCCCCTTAGCCCACCCCTAGTGCCGCCCTGGTGAGAAGTGTGAAGGAACCTTTCAGTAAACAGTTCTGAAAAGAAGCATTTTTCTTAGTCAAATCTGTTATAATATAAAGAACCTTTCTTTCCACTATAAAGCACATTTAGTGCAGTGGAAAGATTCCAAGAATTTTAAAGGTTCTTCATGTTTACCTCACAGGATATTCAGGGGGGGAATGGCATTTCATCATTTGAGAAACTCGACAAGCCAACTTCTTTCTTGCAGAACTTTACAACGCGTGTGCCTTGGAGGTCTGTGGTTAATGTCAGAGAGGAAGTTGTTCATATGATGTGAGCTTTCAGGGATTACACCACTGTCGCTCTTGTCTGCGCGACTCCCCACGAAAGCAATCAATTAGTCACATTTACTTGATGACAATGGGATCAGATCCAGAGCAATCCACGGCAGATGAACAATCCTTGCAAACATTCCCTCTGCGATTCCCCGGGTGATTCTTATGAAATGTTTAAGCATCTGTCCTGACAGACCAGCAATGGCTTGCAGCTTCTT
This sequence comes from Oxygymnocypris stewartii, assembly GCA_003573665.1. Classification (NCBI taxonomy): domain Eukaryota; kingdom Metazoa; phylum Chordata; class Actinopteri; order Cypriniformes; family Cyprinidae; genus Oxygymnocypris; species Oxygymnocypris stewartii. The sequence continues at coordinate 117,401 of QVTF01013591.1, read as the reverse complement.
AACAGTCCCAAGAATGGTCGTGATAAACAAACGCATTAGCTCGTCTGCTGAGCGGCTTGGCAGAGTTTGAGAGCTTCCGGAGGAACATTTAAGACTCATGTATCACCATTGTCTCGCTGCCCACATTGAATGGATTACAAATCAACTCTTTAGCTCCTTAAGTAAATCAGAGCAGAGTGCAGTTGGGAATTGTCATGATTGCAAAGAGGACGATGTCTCTGCAGAATTGCTAATAGTGCTGTAAAAGGAGCATTTGTGTTTTGGACAAGATTGTTAAACTTGGAGCAGAGAAAGCAAGAGATGGTCGGACAGCAGGCGTCCCAAGAAGAGCAAATCATTTTCACAGAAGCAGAGCTCAGCTAAGCGCCTAATCTTCAATGCTCAGGGAATACAAATGATCCGGTAATCGTCTGCGACCTTGACTCGGGAAAGAAGGTCACGATGTTGGGCCGGGTGTTCGTGTCAGACGTTGCTTTATGGATGTGCGGTAAATAATTAGTAAACCAAACGACATAGGCTGGGATCATCAGGGGAGGCACGTATTTTATGCCCTGTTGATCAGATTTTGTTATTAATGTTAGCCATTCTCATTCAAAACCCATAACATCGAGCATTAAAGTTCAGCGTGTGCGTCATTGTGCAAGACTCAGAAAGCACGACTGTGCATGTGTTTTTCTTCAAATAAAGTTAACTTTAGCTGCATGTCATGTTATTTAATATTTGTCAGAGCTGAGTCACTGGAGTCCATTGAGCATAGTTCTGAATACAAAATAATACTCAACATAATCGACACAGAAGATGAAATCAACAGATGTAGTATCGTGAATGAAGCCCATTTGCATTCTAAGTGTAGAAAGTGTTTTACAGAGCAAATAAACCAAATCTCCTCTTTAGATTTTCTGATGATGAAGCATACTGCCATATAAACTCCATGCAATCACCCTGTCTATGTGTGGTTTATTTGTACAGTCTTTTTGTTTAATGGAGAAAACATCACAGAAGTGTAAAATGAAGGTCATAAAGCACATCTGTTCCGACGCTTGCATTTATTGAGATTGTTAGTTGATTTTGGGAATGGAGCGAATAAATCTCCATTAACTTGCTACCTATTGTTTGAATGACACATGCCATAACAACACCATTTTTGTTTTGTTTTACCATATGAAATATTTAAATAAACTTGCCAAAATTTGTATGTGTCCAACAGTTCAGTATAAGCTTTAAAGGGGTCATGAACTGAGAAATCAAATTCACGTTGATCGTTTGACATGAAACAGGTCAGTGTATAAAACATCCTATAAGTTTCAAAACTCAGAACTTTCTTAATAATTAAAAAAACTGCTTTTATTGAAACCAGGCTAAAAATGTCTAGTTTCAGAATTTGTCACTTTATGACATCATACTGCGACGAAAGACCACCTCTGCACCTGCCTCTATATTATTGCCTCTTTAGCTCCGCCCACTGATTCACGCTTGTAGTAAGAGGAGAGGAAATACTAAAGAGATGTAAACACACGATTACTTCATCAACAAAACTATAGAGATTCTCCGAGGAGCCTTTGAACTGCCTTCCTTAACGCCGCATCTACATCAGACGTGAGCGTTGTTGTGTTGCATCGTATCACAAAACCGTTTCTCTTTCACGTCAGCGTGAGCACCTGAGGTACATCAGAAACAGAACGGGTCATCAGTTTACTGTCAGGGATGTGTGGTATCAATCTCTGCCACATCCAGCGTAGACAGAATCACTGGTAATAATGGGTTCTGTTGTCTTTAGTCGTGTTGTGCTGCTCTTGTCCAGTGTAGACACAGTAAAGAGCTCCAGATCACGTCAGCGAAACACTGTTTGTTTGTTTGCTTTACTCTGGATTCATTGACACGACTGGCTTTTCAGAGATACAGTAAGTAAATGAGGATGTAGTGCTGAATTGGACTATATTGGATAATGTTGCAACACACATGTTTTTATGACTACTGCAGTGTCTGCTCCAAATTGCTTGATATATACTGAGTATTTATATGTTTTTAACCCAAATGACCCCTGTTGTTTTCAGAGCACGTCACAGCAGAATCCATCTATTATTTAAAAAATGCATTGATATGACCAAAATGTACATCAAATGGAACGTATCACAGTATAGTTACGTTTGCTGGAAATTCCAAAGTGCCTATATTTTTTTGCTTGGTGCCATATAATCTGTACCAGTCAACACCTGATGGTTCCAATTGTTCCAATTTTTGAGGGTAAATAAAGAAAAACGTTTACACTGTCATTATGAAACAAAGCGACATATTTGTACTAGACAAGTGTGAAATTACTGTGGATAAAAAATTATACTCTGAAGTGGATTTACACAATTTGAGAAAGTCAAAAAGTGTTACTTTGTGCCTCGCTCTCCCCTAGTATACAAAGTAAGAGATGGCGATCCAGGTTTGAAGAAAGTACTAAAACTGGCATTGGCAATGCACTAGCTCCAGCAGGAGTTTTCCCCCAATGTGCTCCTGCGGCTCTGGGAAGAGCATCCAGACCTCAGCAGCTTGTCCACTGCCGACTGGGCAATCATCAGGGAGCAAGATTTAACACCTGGCTGAGAAACTTTACATGCTATCTGGGAGAGAGTGAACCAAAGTGTGTCCTAACTGCATTACAGACATAATGTTCTGTCTTTGTTTTACGACATGCATGGTAGAGCAGATAGCAACTCATTGTTTACAGGTTTGATTTCATAATGTGAGATCAAAAGAGGACATTCATAAAAAAATATGAGGGGATTTGAATAGTTTTTTGTTGTTGTTGTTGTTGTTTGATGAAGAGTGTCTCAGTGACATCCAAAATCCAGAATAATAATTAGCCTTCATATTTTTTCTATGGAAATTTTATATTTTATATTTTTCAATTCATAAGCAAAATAAGGTTTATGGTAAATGTAACTTGGACACACTGTAACATGTAAAATAAAAAAGCGGTGCAGTTTACAGTAAAAAACAGCAGCTGTGGTTGCCTGAATTTACTGTAAAAATACAGTAGCAACATTTTAGGTTTTACAGATTAAACTTAAATTTACAGTTAAAACAGTGATATTTACTAATATAATGTCAACAAATGTTTAGTTTATGGCCTTATTTTCGTGACTAAAAAATTTTTTTTTACTAACCACACATATACATAATTTTCTCAAAATGACAAACATGCATGTTGCTCGCATCATTGTAGCACGGTTTGTGCTGAATACAGAGTAATCAGACTTTAGCCATTAATATGATTTTAAGAAAAAGGAAAACATCTAAACTTCTCCAGGACCCCTCAGATCTCAATATACCAACATATTGAAGTGCTGATATCAGTTTTATTGTACCTTTATAATACACATGAAGAATCAAAACTCATCGCAAGCAGCTTTTCCACAAGCTGAAGTAAATACTAGTTTATAGAGGGAGCAAATACAAAATACACATGCCACTAAAATAATTCAATAAACATTCATTTACCAATATTAGACATATGAAGCCCTAACGTATAAAAGATAAGAAACTGAAAACAGCTATGAAGAAACATGAAAAACATCAAATGTGAAGTCTCACACAGTTTGTCAATTTATGTGTTTCACTAATGGCTGATTATTTTTAACTTAAAAAACTGTACATATAATAAACATGTAAAAAGGGAAATTACTCTTAACCAATTAACAGGTTTTTACCGTAGCAGTTTTACAGTCTTTTCCCATTAAAACCATGGTAATTTTTTTACAGTGACATAGTCGAGCAGGTTTTGATGTCATGACTGCAGCATGCTGCATGACAGGTTTATGAAAGCATTGGATTGATGACGCTGTTTCACAGGCTGATGAATCCCACACAAATTGATGTTGTTTTTAACGTTTAGCCCTTTCTCTCTGCAGATGAGGGTCCGTGCAGGAGGACGTACTGTGGCCGGGGTCGGGAGTGTGTGGTCAGGGAAGGAACGGGCCGTGCCGAGTGTGTGTGCCAGGAAAGCTGCCACACTTCGTTTGTGCCCGTGTGTGGCTCTGACGGACGTTTTTATGAGAACCACTGCGAGCTTTACCGCACCGCTTGCCTGCAGCGGAGGAGAATATATTTGGTCCACAGCAAAGACTGCTTTTTCAAAGGTGAGATGCATGTTCCTCTATGTAGCGCTGCAAACACGAGTGTCGTATGTACTGATGACAGTGCATCTGCTGCTTCTCCAAAGATTACGATTATTTTTAAAGAGAAGTTCTGAGTCCAGTTCAACTTAATCGGCAATGTGGAAGTAAGCTATTCTCTGTGAATGTGCAAAACCTCTTCATTAGCCGCTATAGGTATCTAAAAGAACAACAGCGTGCAGTAAACCGTTTGCACTACAGAACAGTGTGATCATAATTATGACAGTACATTATTATAATAAAATAAGAAATACCAGTTTGCAGTATTAAGTGTAGATAAATTAAGTGTAAGATGCAGGGTAGATAAAAACTGGAAGATGACACTGGAAGCCTTGCACTAGAAATCAACCGATAATCGGTTTTACCGATATTTTACTGATACTTAAGCACTTCTCCAATAATTGGATACATGTTTTTGTAATATTGAATTCTCGGATAAATGGCATTTATATATACCTATGTCATTTATGTGTGTTATTCATTTGAAAACATTAGACATTAGACATTAGAAAACAAAAAACAGAAGTAAAGAAATAAATATCATGTACATATTGTTATCAGAGAAATGAACATGTATATAACCGTGTGATATTGCTATATCAGTGCAACGTAGTGTGCAGAACTATGTTCTTACGCCGAAGATTGAATTCTCAAGTTGAGTTCGATTCGATGCATCAACAAGCTTAAATAGATGCTTTAACATTTAATTGCGAGAGGTTGGATTCATCTCACGATCGCCGTTTTATAATGAATAGTCTTAAAGTTTAGATTTGAATTTGTATTTCCAGCTCATATTACTCTATAACTGTTGCTGAAGCACGTTTATAATGAAACCGAGACCGGATGCTGATGCTTAACACATAGACCTTTCAAAAGAGTCATCATTCATCAGCAGTCGTAACATCTGTGGCTTATATAGTGAATTTAAACACAGGTAAACCAAATGCTGCGTGCAAGGATCAGTCGTGCCAGAAGTTTAAAGAGATAGTTTACCCAAAAATGATGTCATTATTTGATCACCCTCAAGATGTTCCAAACCTGTTCAAATTTCCTGTTTCGCAAAAGAAGATATTTTGAACAATGTTGGTAGCCATTGACTTTCACGGTATAAAAAATACAATAGAAGTCAATGGCTACCGTCAGCTGTTTGGTAACAGCATTCTTCAAAATATCTTTGTTTGTGTTCAACAGCAGAAATAAACTCATACAGGTTTGAGGGAGAGTAAATAATGACACAATTTTGATGCCCAAGTCTCATTTTCAGGATGTTTGTGCTGGAACTCAAGACAAAATACAAGCCATGTTCACAATGATTCACCATATGAACGCAGCACTGCTGTGTTTAACCGATATAACACCACAAACCATATTTATGTCAGGTGCTCATCTCTAGACAGCACATAAGATGTGAGTTGTATCCATAAGCTACAGTCTGTGATCTGTAGTGGTGTCGTGTAGGGAGTCTGCTTCGTGAGAAGACGGTCAAGGTGTATGGCCTCGGACTAAATGAAGGTCATTCTAAAGCACAAGAAGCACTTGACAATGTTCCACCTCATAAATAATAATAATAAAGCGCATAACTGAGGCGTGGGGTCTGAAGAAGTATTTCACATTAAAAAGGGAAAGAATAACGTTGACAAACTGCACCTTTAATCCAGTTTACAGCGAGGAGCGTATGTATTCCAGCACGTGCAAACTGAAGGAAAGGAGTCTTACAGGAATGTATACATACACATCATACACATCATGCCATGTGTCAGGTCTTGGTTTTAGTCTGATCTTTAATCCTGAAGGTTATATTCAGTTTTTCTGCTCACACAGTCATGTTTATAGCTCACAGCTCAGGAGATTAAGAGAGCTCTCAGTTACAACTCTGTAGTTTTCGTTTTTTTATACTTTTATATGTATATTTAATTCAATATTGAAGTCTTTAGATGCATGTAACACTTTATTTTATTGATCAATCCTCACTATTAACTAGTTGCATATTTGCATGCATAATACTAGCATATTGGCTATTTATTAGTACTTATAAAGCACATATTAATGTATATTCTGCATGAGTATATTTAGATTATAAATATAATATATTGCGTTTATTGATGCAGAAATCATAGATAATAGTTAGTTAATAATCCGAATTGGTCCCCAAACTAAATTGTGACTGACATTAAATGATTTAATAGCTATTCAGATTGTTTTTGGAGAGTTTGATCACATTCAGATCTCTGACCTTTGATTGCAGATGTTTGTATCTCGACAAATCTGAGCAAAGTTTGAGACATTGTCAAGATATTAAATACATCTTATTTGTGGGTTATTCTTTCCTATGGGAACTTCTGTTCTTTAGTTCATGGGGATTTTTGATGGCTATGAAGTACTTCCAGCTATTGACCGCATTACATCACCACAGCTTTCGAGTCATTTGAAAGAGTCATACAGCCTACAACAACAAGCAAAACAAAGCCAAAAGACATTGATCAAGAAAATAGACAGGATAAAATTGACCAACTTTCCCTTTGATACAAAGAACTGTTGGGTCAAGTGGTCATAGCCATGCTTTAATGTGAATAAAACACAGCTGCTGACCAATCAGAATCCAGAACTAACCGTTTTAAACTGTATATCTGTGGAACCAGAGCGTCATGATCTCTCACATATCGTGTAATTAGGCATCTTTAAAGGCCGTACTGATGCTTGCGAATCCTTCTCTCTGTTCACGCCTGTGATTAAACAGAAAGACGCTTCCTCTTGTGACTGTTCAACACAACTTTGATCCTAACACTGTGTCTTACAACATACTGTACCAACAGCAGCAACAGCACACTGCGTTGGAGAGGCGTCTTTCATCTCTGCAGGCCGCTGCACTGCCACAACAACGCGTGAGAGTTTGACTGATGTCTTCTGCAGCTGAGCGTGTACACCATCAAAACACCCAAAAGGTGTACAAATGAATCTCTGGAGGGTGGAGGGATGCTGGGAGGTGTTTTTGCAGTGTCAGTGACAGAACTCCTAATGATCCCCCTCAGCTCGTGGAGACTTGTTTTTCAGATGTATGTAGTCATGTGTACATTCACAACATAAGTGAACTACAGAATCAGCATTGTGTTCACTCAAGACATTCCCAGAGTACTTTCTTTACAAATCTCAAAGTTAATCCAGATCCAGGGAACACTTGCTATGAAGCCCATATTTATAATATATGATCTGGGTATTCTTAAGGCATTATAATGAATGCATAATAAAACCCTATAATATGTTATATCATCTTATAAATAATCATAACAACAATTATAATACATTATGATGCTAATGCATTTGTGGTTAAAACCTTTAAATATTATAAGTGAACGCCATATTAAATATACTTTTACATTTGCTATACAAAATATACTTTTATAAATTGCATCATTACGCTATTTTAAATGTTCGTATTTTGTTTTGGAGGTCTCCTACATTAGGTTTACATGCCTCGAAGGTCAAACTAAAATCTTGTTATAATCTCATGATATACATTGCAGCACCAAGTATTTGATATTTGAAAGGGTTACAGCTTACACATATCAAAACAGTACTATGTGTTTTCAACGCTCAGTAAGAACACACACACACACTATAATTAACCGTACACACACTATAATTAACCGTACTAACAGGTTCCAGAGGCACAAGATGGTCCAAATAAAGTGGGTACTGCCCCATCTTCAACAAATACGTGTTTTGCAAGTCCTGCATAGCAAGATTTGAAAAGCAATTATAAGTAAATTATAAAATGATCAAATAAAAATGAATTTTAATCGCTGACCCTTCACATCTTCATCCTTCAGTACATACCATGGTTTGGTATTTGCAGCACAGAAAACAACATCTTCTAGATAACACGCAAATGAAGATCATTATGTATTATGATCATTATAAAAGTAATGCATTACAACATTGTGTTAACCCATGAAAAGTAACTAAATGCATTACTGTGTTACTTTTTACGGAAATAATGCATTGTTAATTGTATGTTGCTTTTGTAACAAAAGGCTTTTTGTGCTCTTTTTTCTCTCAACATGGGGACAGTGTCAGTGAATAAATAGGAAAGGGAAAAAACATCACTTTGCAGACATTTGCATTCACAAACAGCAATACTGCACACTATGAAAACTAAAAACCAACAAATTATAACAGGGGCACTTTAACAAGACCATCAAACATCATATAGTGTTACTTCAGTAAATATACGAGACAGCATGTTGTGCTGATTTTTCCAGCTTTTTATTTGAAGTAATATCCATATGCAGTGCATGCTAAACTTCGATTTATTTAGTTTTTATTATTAATGAACCTAAAAGCATCTCTATCCTTCTTTCACATACTGACAATAAATGTATAGCCTGAATGTAGGCTACTGTAAGTCGCTTTGGATAAAAGCGTCTGCTAAATGCATAAATGTAAATGTTCACGATGATGAATGAACAGGTCACATGGCCACTTCATTAACTTTATTGCTCCCACGAGATTCATTACATTAAAGTATTTGCTATTTGAAATGGATGCCATGTTCTACTTATAAATGTCCCCTGTTTTTAATAAGTCCCTTGCCTCATAAACATCCCTCTCCATTGCAAGAGATTGAGAAACTCAAATGTGATGCATATGCACATTGAGTTTTATCAGCAGTGCTGGCTAAGACGAGCGTTTGTGTTGGTTATGGTTAATGTTTTCAAGAAAGCTGCACATTATCATATTTATGCATATTCAAATGACAACAATCCAATGACATTTAAGTGCTGTATGTGCCCTTTTCTCCATATATATTGCTGAGTGCAGGTGTATTGAACAAGCAGAGCAGAACGGAAGGCAATCACTCACATCTAGACCCGTTCCTTACTATTTTATAGCATCGGGAGACTTGCAATACAGAACATGAAGTGTTGAACTACTTTTATGATAGTCTTTAAATCATTTGTGGAGTTTAACAGCAGTGGTGTGGTGGGTGGGACAGTATCTCTCACTACGTCTTTACCTGCTGTTAAAAGATAAATGCTTGAATCCGCTGCATATATAATTTAGAGACTGAAGGAGAGATGATTAGTTCAAGTGCTGCTTGAGCTGAGATGTCTACGGTGATCTGTCACAACCATAGAATTAAAAAAAATCTGTTAAAATTAACAGAGCATATTGCAATTATTGGATGGCAGGCACTGCAAAAATATTAATGCATCAACAGAAAAAAATCTTGAGATTTAAGAAACAATATTGATTAAAAGAGAAATTAATCCTGCACTAGTGTTCACATAGTTGAGATGTTTACTTGTAGTTTATCCGCATTATGTCATGAAACCAAGAAGCGCTAATTTAATTTAACCCATAAATTGATAAATGTAGGTCAGTTCACTGATGCTAAATTATATTGTGACTTGAATAAAACCAGCTAATTTAGATATTAGTTGTTTCCCGTGTAACAGAAACGCTTTCGGTGTAAGATATCAGCTCGAGTCTGATTATTTAGGGCTCCGTCTACTCAGAAAACTCTCGAGTCACCGATGTTACTGCTTGGCACACTTGTGTATTCTGGCCTAATTAGTAAAGGAAACTGCCTGTGAAGAATTTGCATATAAATCAAAAGGACAAATTGGGACAACTGTTTTATATCAGGCTTTGTTGTTTATTAGCATCACTTGAGGCTTGAAGGCTTTAGTTGCTTGCATAGAGAAGACCGAGCCTGAAGGGCCAAACAGAGCATGCTCAGTTCAGACTGTCTCTTTCAACAAACAAACTAATCTCCTGTGAAAGCGCATCCTCACATCCGCTTTAGAGACTTTGACAGTCCTTGTATAATGCGTTTATCTCTCTCTATGCCTCTCACTCATGACGTATCGGTCGGGGGTTTCAAGTGATGGCTTTCACCCAAATGAGCTCTAATGCTTCAGTCCCGGGCTATTTAATTTGAAACGCTAAATTACAATTTTGAACGGTGAAATTAAAATGCTATTTTTAAACGGAAAAGGGGAAATTGTAACTTTTGGGATTTGTTTTTACATTAATCTTTACCCGCCAGTGAAACCTCTCTAACCAGTGTAACACTGAACGTCATCAGGTCTGTGAGGAACACTGTGTTGCTCAGATGTCTCTCTGTCTTATTAAGTGATTGAAGTGTTCTTCTACAAGACCTTAGACACAGGGAGTGAGTCACTGGTTGACATCCAAAAGTAGTCTAGAGGTATAAATCATAATCACTAATCTTTAACGTCTGGTTGAACTTATTTTGTCAAATCTGAGCTTTTTCCTGAGAGGTCTGAGATCTCTCTCTGTTTTATGAGGAACATCTCGTTTGTAATTTTTCTGTCCTACACTGAAAAAAATTGCATCTAAATAAACATCTACATTTAAATGGTTTTGTAAAAAAAATATGTCAAGCTATTAAAATGATTACACGATGTGGTGATTCATTAATTGAATAAATTGCATATTAAGAGAAATTATACACCAACATAACATTTTAAGTCATCATTGTGTTAAATGAGAAACGCATAGAATAGACATGACAAAAAGTAGCTTTAGAAAGATATATTTTGATTCAACTAAGAACAAAAGTGAATATTAAATGATCCTCTAAATATGAAACTAAAAACATCATTAGGCAAGGCACTCTCTTAATGAGTGGATCAATTTTTTTGTGTATTTTTTTTATTTATTACACTTTATTTGAAAAGGGACCATGCGCAATTTCAAGTTTCCATTTCATGCATTGTACCGAATTTAGCCAGTGTCTAGTTTCCATCCGCAGTCCCTTGGCAGGTAACTGCAATCACAGTAAAACACAAAAAACATACAATACAATAATACTTATACACATTATATCAGACGTGTTTAAGTACTATATGAATGACTATATTCAGTCATTCATTCAACTGCTTTGTCCCAATGGCTGATTCATTCAGAAACAAAGCAATATTTGTGAATGATTCTCTGAATCTAACCACACATTCATTCAGTAACGAATCACTGCTGTGTGTCGCCCAGGGACTCGTCATTTGTTAGGAACGGTTTATGTTTGCAAAAAACCGACAATGCTGTTTGTGTCTAAAACAGTATGAACTCGCTGCTTACACCACATTTACAATCATGCAGATATTAAGAAATTCTTGTTACATATTACATAAATATCAGACATACTGTAAACCCATATAAGGGCTTTTTTGCCCTTATATCTTGAATTTAGTGAGTCAGTCAGTCGTCCTGCATCATGTTCATCAGCAGATGCATCAATGTAAGATGATGTACAGATCTGGGCAGCTGCAGTAAATGCCTTAATCATTTTAATGTGTCTGTGTGTGTGTGTGTGTGTGTGTGTGTGTGTGTGTGTGTGTGTGTGTGTATGTGGTTTATGAGGACACAAATTTGTATAATGACATGGGTATGACATAGGTATTACAAGGAGAAGGTGATTTATGAGGACATTTTCAGTGTCCCCATAATTTAAAACGCTTATAAATCATAACGAGTGAGTTTTTTTGAGGGAAAATATAAATGCACCGTCTCCTGTGAGGGCTAAGTTTAGGTGTAGGGTAGGTGTAGGGCAATAGCACATACAGCTTGTACAGTATAAAAACCATTATGCCTATGGAGAGTCCCCGTAAACCATAAAAACCAACATGTGTGTGTGTGTGTGTGTGTGTGTGTGTGTGTGTGTGTTTTTTTTCTTTCTTGTTTACATAATTATTTGCACCAAATAAGCATGTTAAATTGACAGCCATAATTAAAAAAATTGATTTAGTTAATTGTATGTTATTTTGCATAACTGAATCAACCTAATCCCATATATTTATACCCAAAAAACAAATAATTATATGAGTTAAATCAGCTAAAATATTGCTCTTTAAGGTAAAAATAGCAGGTTTCTACTTTTGACAGTGTAAGAGGTTTGTGCTTGGTCCCAGTTCTGGGTTTGTGTACATTGATGTACAGTACATGTCACTTATAGGCTGGAGTGCATCGTATAAAGAACACATGCCGTCGTTCTAGGGAACGTCACAGGTTTCGTCTCTTAAATGTTGTTTCTTTGTGATTCTGACAGTTGCATATAAGCGTCTTCACTCCTCTCAGTCATTTGACTTGCCAAATTGTCAGTTGTGTGATAAAACACAAAATGTGAAAGCATATGGCAAGATGTTGAATTTTGAAAAGTAGATTCTTGCATTCTTCAGCTTTGAGAAGAGAGAGTAAATTATGAACACTTGAGATGTTGCTTTGTGTTAGATGTCAGTCTGTTAAAGTCATTGCATACTTGACTGCACAAGTTGTTTGTAAGTGACCCTTTCTATGGTATCAAATAAACCTCTTGCTCTCCCCGTCCATCATTTCTGGGGGGTTAACCGCTGTCAGACTGTCCTCCAGTGCTGGCGGGTTCTAGCGGTTACATAGCACAGATACAAAAGAGAGACACTTTCATCACTATGTTTTACACTCTTAAATATACTATTAAAAAGTGCACTTTGCAATAATATCAGATTAAAAGTACATTTCACATCCAATTTTTTTTTAAATTTTCATGCTATAAATTAAATTAAATTCAAGTTTATTTGCATAGCGTTTTTTACGATACAATCGTTGAAAAGCAGCTTTACAGGAAATTAAGATTCCACAATATATTTATTTATTGTAGAATCTTAATATGTTTAACTTATGGCAAAATTTGGCAATTCTGTATATTGTCTGAGGGGTTGGCATCATCTTTTACACATGTATAAATACAAATATATTTAAATACATGACATACAAGTTCCAATAGAGAGGACATTAAAGTATATTTTACCATAAATACTTGTCAGTAAATTCAGCAGTGCACTTTAATGTTCCAAAGAAAGCTGAATTATGACACATATAATGATGTACTGAAGTCCTACTAAGAGGGATATTCCACCCAAATTTTTATTTTTTTATAATGTATCACTTACCCCCATGTCGTTCCAAACCCGTAAAATCTTCGTTCGTCTTCAGAACACAATTTAAGACTTGTGACTGTCCCATTGACTGCCAAGTAAATTACATGGTCAAGGTCCAGAAAAGTATGAAAAACATCGCCAGAATACTCCATCTGCCATCAGTGGCTCAATCGTAACGTTATGAAGCAACGATGATACTTTTTGTATGAAAAAAACAAACATTTTGGAGAGTATCCCCTCCAAATGTCGGCTGGGCCACAAGGATGCGCTGTTTGCATTCAAATCAGAGCGTAGATCGACGAAGAAGACGCATCCTTGTGTCGAGGCTGATGCAGAGAGTGTATGCATTTTGCATCCAGGGAATCTCCAAAATGGCGCTAAACTGACACAGAGGAGACGTTACGGTGCCTAATTGTTGAATAAAGTCATCATTTTTTATTTCGGTAAAAAAGTATTCTCGTCGCTTCATAACGTTACGATTGAACCACTGATAGCAGATGGAGTATCCTAGCGATGTTTTTCATACTTTTCTGGACCTTGAAAGTAGGGCTGGGCAATATATATATGAATGTATATTAATACACAGAGCCGTAGTTCACTAGCAAGCTACGCGATATCGTGTTCATTATCGAAGGCGATTCATCTGCGATATTGCATAGCTTTTCAGTGATCTACGATTCCATGGATTATATGGCGCTCCATTTGAAAGCATGTGATGGAGATGTACAACTAATCAAGGAACCGGCTTTACTGATGAGGTTCGTATGCATATCGCATGCAATATATCGCCCTTGACCTTGTAATTTACTTGGCAGTCAATGGGACAGTCACAAGCCTTCCGGTTTTCATCCAAAATATCTTCAATTGTGTCCCAAAGACGAACGAAGCTTTTACAAGTTTGGAACGACATGCTGGTAAGTGATCAATTCCAAAATTTCATTTTGGGGTGGAGTATCCCTTTAAGTGGCTCAACAACCGCACTTAGGTTTAGCTAATTACATTTAATATACATTTAAATTGTAATAAATGTATTGCAATTCAAATGCAGTTAAGTGTTTTTTTTAAGTATTTACTTTGTTTTTATACCATTATGTACATACTTTAGCAAAAGTATGCTAAAGTTTACTTCCTTTTCAGGGTGCATTTACATTAGGCAGCATTACTTTAGTAAATGAACTATTGGAGATGTTACTAAGCAATGACAGCAGCTTTCATGCCTTCATGTTTATGTTAATTACTCACTCATATACAGCTATTTGGCCAAATGTAGTTCTCATTCAGTAGGGTGTTGTTTGATTTGCTCACTGCATTAGGTCAGAATGAGAGAGCAAACACTGTTTTAATGAACATCTCGCTCAAGCATCGTGGGACACTTCAGCAATTCCAGTAGAAGAGCGTGAGACGGTTGAATGGTTTTAGGAAACTCTGCCATCACAAAAGATCACAGAAGGGCCGGTGTATATTTGGACGTGGCAGTGCTGTTTCACGAGTCACTTCTTCTGTCCGCTGCTGCGTGTCTGACCTTGTACTGGAAGCATTACTGCTCAGTGACACGTTATCTGTCAGATGAAATACTTCCACTCTGCCAATCCAGACATTTGTGTGTACTGAGAGGTCCCTGCATTCGACACGCTTTCAAAGTGAAATGTCCGGTGAGTGGTGCAAAATTTCCATTCAGTTGTATCCAAAACAAATAAATGTAACTCTGTTATAATTTTATTATGTCGGTTGTATGTATCATGGCAGTTTAGAAATGAAATGTCTCTTGAGATAAAAGATTAATGCTCTATCGCATCTAAAAAAATAATGTACCAGGCTAACCAATAGTGTGAAGAAAAGGAGACGTGACATAAAATTACATGCTTCTACAAGTCTTTGAGCTCTTTTATCAGGACTGGACGTGTACCGGAGCGATTCACATTGCAATTGCAGTGCGCTACCGAGCAAGTTTACTAAGTCAGACGTACCTACCTATGCAATTTTATGCATAGGTACTAGGTAAGTTTTTGACTATGTTCAAGATTTCTTAAGTCATACGATAGCTTTATTTCAATTCAATTCAAGTTTATATGTAATAGCGCTTTTTACAATACAAATTGTTGCAAAGCAGATGTACAGGAAATTAAGTTTCTACAATATATTTATATATTATAGATGTATAAATATTCTATAATATGTAAATAAATATATATATATATACATAATATATAGATATATCAATATTTACAGGGCTTCAGTCACATATTCTGGTGGTTGGCTTCATCTGTGGTCCTCCGAGGGATTGTCTTCATCTCTTCTCAGGTGTTC
This sequence comes from Oxygymnocypris stewartii, assembly GCA_003573665.1. Taxonomy (NCBI): domain Eukaryota; kingdom Metazoa; phylum Chordata; class Actinopteri; order Cypriniformes; family Cyprinidae; genus Oxygymnocypris; species Oxygymnocypris stewartii. The sequence goes on along the minus strand of QVTF01013591.1, from coordinate 101,995 downwards.
GGTCATCTCAGATCGTTTAAGGGTTGGATCCAGACTGAGTTTGTGTAATTCCTAGCTACCACGGGATGTTAATCCAGAAACATAGAAACAAATAAAGACAATTAGCGTAGCAGTTGTTCCATCCAGGCAAAAATTATCTGTTCAACCCAAGCTAAAGAATAATAATGTGTGTTTGATCAGATATAATAACAAGATTATAAGGTGCATTTTGAGAATGCTTGGCTAAAGAGACGTGTCTTTAATCTAGAGTTGAACAGAGAGAGTGTGTCTGAACCCCGAACGTTATCAGGAAGGCTATTCCAGAGTTTAGGAGCCAGATATGAAAAAATTCTCCCTCCTTTAGTGGACTTTGCTATCCGAGGTACTACCAAGAGTCCAGAGTTTAGTTCCTTAGGGAGCGGGTTGGATTGTAGCGTGATAGAATATTAATTCGGTACGCAGGAGCTAAATCATTTAGGGCCTTATAGGCAAGTAATAATATTTTGTAACTGATACAGAACTTAATAGGTAGCCAGTGCAGAGACTGTAAAATTGGAGTAATATGATCATATTTTCTTGACCTGGTAAGGACTCATTTTGTTCTATCTGTAGCTTGTTTATTGAAGATGCAGGACAAACACCTAGCAGTGCATTACAATAGTCCAGTCTAGAGGTCATGAATGCATGAACTAGCTCTTCTTACGGTGAGAGAGAGAGAGAGAGAGAGAGCTCAATGCACTGCAAATAGAAAAAAAACACCTGCAAATTAAGAAAACAACTTTCATCATTTTGACAACACACAAGCTGCAAATGATTACAGCACAACCAAAAAAGAAAGTCTTGTGCAGAAGTCTGCAGAGCAAAGATGGATTTTGTTGATTGATTTCATTCGACTGATATCAACCCTTTAGTGTCTTATTATTTAAATTGTATGCATACATTTAACAAGGTTACAAGTTTAGAAAATGTGCCTTTATAAAGGTAAACAAATATGCCCAGAGAAATCGGTTTAAGGGGTAAACATCGCTCCTTAGTAGAAAAAATCATTTCTGTCACTGGTTTAGATTATTTTTCAACTTTTATCCTGGTTTCAGTGAATCCTGCTGTCCGTCTTCCTTTTGGGTGTGATAGAAATGACCACCTTAATGTGAGTCTGTGTGCATCATGACTTTCTTGTCTGTCTTATGAGACTGTTGTAATTGGTCCACCGCATCTAGTTTGGTTTGCTCTCTCCACATGACACTCTCCTCAAACAGTGAGAGATCGGCACAGAGTGCTAATATCTTCCGCAGAGAGAAGCATCGCCTCACCATTTCTATCATCCATCGCTACGGGCCCCGCCAGAAAAATTAGCATTAATACCTGGTGACATTGTGCTCTGTGTGCTCATTAGCAGGGGGCAGTGTTTCAATCACACTCTCTGTCTGAGCATGTGCTCAACAGAATGCTTAAAACAGCCTTCCTCTGCCAAGCCGACTAACGCGGTCTCGGGGAGGTTTTGTTTTGTTGTTTCCAGCATGCTGCTGAATCTCTGGATGCTGCATCTTCTCCCTGTGATGCCGCTGTGATGCAGAGCACATGCTGGTGTGGTGTTTGTTGTATGTTTTTCTGGTGAAAGTAATTGTGGTCATTTCATTTGTTCCATTTACAGTATGTAACCGAGATTAGTGTTCATATTTCCTGAGAGTGCGTTCAGATCGGGTATTGCACATGTTGCCTACATTAAAGCTCCCTCTGCTGAGAGTGATGACCAAATATATGTTCAGTATATTTAAAAAGTTTACTTAAGCCCTGATTAATCTCATGAAAACATGAAATCATTTACTGTATGTCTTATTTTACTTGTCTTTAACATGTGACCTGAACCTGCTTTCCACATACTCTTTGAAAAGACAAGTGCTCCTCCTTTCTCCAAATGCTTTACAAAATACACTCAACTCACTTTTTCAGAAGCCATTTAAAAGTAACTTTTAAATAGAAGCTTTGTTTTTAATCACTGAAGCTGTCACTCACTTC
>QVTF01013591.1:10000-95000 GCA_003573665.1 Oxygymnocypris stewartii | reverse complement strand
TTTGGCATTGAGGAACGCTTTTTTAAGTATTCCACAATCTTTTTAAGCACTCTTTCACAGACTGGAGAGCCTCTGCCCATATTTATTTCTGAGAGACTCTGCCTCTCTAAGACATCCCTTTTATAGCTAATCATGTTACAGACCTGATGTCAATTAACTTAATTAGTTGCTAGATGTTCTGAATCTTTGGCTGAGTCTTGCTTTTTCAGCTCTTTGTTGCCCCATGCCAACTTTGTTGAGACCTGTAGCAGGCATCACATTTTAATTGAGCTCATTTAATGGATAAAAGTGTAAAATTTATCCGTTTAAACATTTGTTATGTTTTCATTTTATTCAAATTTATAAAAACATCTCACCATTTCCGGAATTCGGGTTGTATTTGATCAATTATGGCACAAATTTATCCAGAGGATCATTTGTGATCCGATACAGCAACACACAAGGGTCAGTAATGTTAACGAGAGATTTACAAGCAGGTATAAACATCAGAAATAAATGTCAACAGCTGGCAGGACTAATACACATTACTCATGTCTATAACTCAGTGAGTATTAACGACCAGCTTCCATCAGACGGAATACATCCCTCTAGATGTTAGAAAAAAATATCACACATCTAAGAATATAGAAATATATGTGACACGTCCTCTTAGCAGCTGGTTTGGGAGCTGATTAAGTCTCATAAAGGTTAAATATTGTTATGCATGATAATGATGTTCCTCTGAAAATACATGTTTTTGAGTCCATGACTAGGAACGCTTGTGTTGAATTCTAGAATAGCAGCCGTAATAATGAGACGTAAAATACAATTTACCATCAAGATTATATTACTGTACCTCTCTATTACAATTTCTCAACGCCTCCCATCCTTTCAATTGGACTTTTTCAGAGTTTCTCATAGCCTGATGAGATGCCGATAATGTTTATGGCTACACTTAATCACGCAGCTGGAGATGCTCGCCATACCGAATCCATCCCAATTTGCCTCTCTGTCTGAACATACTCAATTTTGAAGGCCAATTATTTTCAGAGCTGGATAAAATAATAACCTTTGAACAACCTTCTTTTCCAATTCAGACAGCCTTACACTCAATTTACAAAACCCACTGTGGATGAGCTTATGTTTAGAAGATCTTTGTGAGAGCAGAGCCAGGCCAACAATCATACAGGTCTCTCCTAGTGAATCTCAAGTAACTTTGCTTTGCATTTGCAATTCACTGCCAGACCCTCCTCGCCAGCAGTTTGGGAGCATAGAAAAATGGCATTCAAAACCAGCACACATTGTTCCTGTCTTATGTTTTTCCCTTTAGATTGGGCCCAGTGTGAGGCACAGGTGTAATTTGAGGGTCGTGGTACACTGAAAACACTGCTGGACTGCTGAGCACTAGTCATTGTTTCCACAGCATCTAACCTCAATAACTGAAACACCTCATCTAATGCAATAGCTGATGCATATTTGTCTTAATACAGACCGTATACAATGCACGGCTGGTGTATAGTTACTGAAAGTAAAATTAAAGCCATATATATTTTTTTAATAAACATTAACTGTAATAAAACAAGCATTTTATTTTAGCTATACTGTAGTTTCCAAAGCAACATTTCTATTTTAATTTAGTTTAACTTAATATATATATAAATAAATAAAACTGAAATTAATCTAATAATCTACTGATTTTCTACTACTTAGCTCTTCATTTTTGATTAATTAAAATGAACTTTTCACAATATAGAAAAAAACTACAATTTCAGCATTGTTGTCTTAATGTTTAATGCAGTACATTTAAAAAAAACAGACCAATTAACAAAATTTGATAATGCTTTAATTAAAGCCTTTATGTGTAATGCATTATAAAGGTATTCATAATACACACTCTAATACATTATATATTTTAATAAATCATTGTAACAAGTTAAAATACTTTATAATATTTGTAGGTTTGTTACATCTGACATTGGCTATTTGTCGTGTGTTTTAATGTATTATACATTCAAAAGGTGACTGTGCTCATAATCATTAATGAGATCATATAATGCATTAAAAGCTGCATTACAAGGCGTATTTAATACATAAAAAATATAATGCATTATATATAAAGGCATCAATTAACGTGTCACTGAAAATCTTGAGTGTGTGTGTGTGTGTGTGTGTGAGTGTGTGAGTGTGTGAGTGTGTGTGTGTGTGTGTGTGTGAGTTTGTGTGTGTGTGTGTGTGTGTGTGTGTGTGTGTGTGTGTGTGTGTAAGTGTGTGTGTGTGTGTCTCTGTGTGTAAGTGTGTGTGTGTGTGTGTGTGTGTGTGTGTGTGTGTGTGTGTGTGTGTTTTGGAAAAGTTCTGTGCTGTACATGTTTCATATTACATTAAATATACGTGAAAATGTTTTTTGTAGATGTCTTATTCAGAGTTTGTGATGGAATCACCTGAGACAGATGTTAACACTGGGCTAAATCGGGCCACACAAGGTGTTGCACTGTTTCTTATGCTAGTTCGACAGCGTTGTACTGTACAGAAGTATCACGATCCACCAACTAACACTCCTGACGGCTTATATTTCTGCCTGGTGGTACAGAGGGTCCTTGCAGGAAACAGAGGAAAACTAGAGGATAACAAGAAGGAGCACATCCGTTTGAAAAGGTCATAACCGTATGAGATCTTCTGACCTTCTTTATTATATTGATTGATTTGTTTAATTACAGTCCCCAAAGCGAGTCAACAAAACGGGCAAAAATGTTTCAGACTCTGTATGAATATGTTATATAATCAGAACTGTTTTTCTATAAGCCTCATTTGCCGTTTGAAAGGAAAATGTTTTTCTCCGATTATGAAAAGCTTTGCCGTGTCTGGAGGGATTCTCTTCCCTGTGATTACCATCCTTGAAGCCTCAATTATTGCGAAAGGCCAGCGTTATCACTGCATTAGGAATTTTAATTTCCCCTCTGAAACCACAATTTATTGTATGAAGCCGTGCATTTAAAATGCTGATTTATCAGGATTATCAGAGGGATTGCAGACGAGAGCACGAAAGAAATGGAAAATCATCGCAGTTCAGCAGGATCAAATAGATCAAACACATCAAATAGACTGCATTTTGCTTCACGGCGATGTGCCGAGCATTTGGATTCAAAAATGGTTCATCGCTGGATGAGAAATGAATCTGTAGAAACACCAGACTTTTGCATTTCTGAATCAATGTTACTTTCTTCCGCTAAAAAGAACAGTGATTTTGGAAAATCTTCTTCCTGTGAAAAGTGTCCTTCAGCATCACATCTCTGACCTTTTGCTCTCTAGATGTGGCTCAATGTGCATCTGTGTGATTTTCCGGCTGGTGAATCAGGTAGGGAAGAAGATAATGGTTAAATGGTTAATTTTTTTTTACATTTCATCTGTATTATTGCACTTTCACATAAGCACAAAACAAGGGAACAACAATTCTTCCTTGCATTTTCATTTGCTCGCAGATTTAGTCACAGCTCACAGTGAAAATGACTCACGAAAGAAAACGTCTGGTTGTGTTACGCTTATTTTAGTTGAATATTTATATAGACATCATTAAACTCCAGCTTACACGTTTGCTAGTGTTTTCAGCTCATCAGCGCTTTTCCGTAACACATTTGCTCATGCAAATAGTTGCCAGGTTGGGAAGATAAACTGAAACACTGGGCAGAAAACGAATGAAAAAAATAACGCTGATTGGGGGATTTAACTCTTGATATCTGGCAACCACAACCATGAAAGCTTGCAGAAGCTTGTTACCAATGCAAATGCCAAATTAAAATGAAACTTATTCAGGATAGATAACCAGCAGGCACATATATTCTTAATAAATCAAGAATTGCAGAAAACGTGATTCGAATATGATTTAGCCCTGGGAAAAGTTGCATCTGATCACTTAGCAGCAGTACGAGTAGCACACTTTCTTCAACAACTCAAATCATTTGAGGAATCATTCATGTTCACAGGTCAATGCACACGCCGAACTTTAAAGCTTAACACTAGAGGTTTGAACACATCATTCCCAATTAGCTATACTGTAAACAGACACATTTATGAATTTAGCAGACACTAAATGTACAAATATATCTAATATAAGCTACTATCATTGCATTATATAAGTGTAAGCTTCACAAATCAACAGTCTATAAATAAAGCATCTTCAGCATAGTCAGGACATTTTGTGTTCAGGCTCATCTAAGGGAGAACGGTTCCTCTGCAGCTCTCTAGAGGACAGACAGGAGTGAAAAACACAAAGGTTTAGGAGATATGTGACCTGCTTTCATCCCTCTTCCAGTCTGGGTTCTGATGGTCCAAGCCCAGACCAGCACAGGAGGAGATATAGTGTGGAACAGGATGTCCCCAGCTCCGCATCATGTGCTGCTCTATGTGTTATTCAGTGGAGTGGGTGGTGCTAAAAGGGACAGTGTTTATGGGTTGTTTTTTTTACCTTCCTAAAATAAAATGGAGGGAAGAAGAGATCATCATTGTTTCTGACGGTCATACTTTCCTCTCTGAAGAAGGGTGGATGTACGGCATAGTGTAGTGTGTTAGGAGTCATTTTATATAAATCACAGCCTATATCATAATGAGAATTAAAAAAAGATAGAAAGAAAGAAAATAAATATGCAAAAGGATGTCTGCACAATCTAGTTATTTAAATATTGGAAGCAGCTATTTGCACTAAGTTTAAGTGGCAGTGATAGTGGTAGACGGTATTGACATGTGAAACCTAAAAATAGTATATTTTCTTGGTGATAGGTGCTATTTATACTAAGTGCATATAGTCATATGTTTATGTATACACTGCAAAAATCGCAGTATATTCTGCTATTTATACTACTTATTGCAAATAGTGACAAATAGCTGCACCTCAATATTGTAGTAATTATAAAACAGTATGCAATAATAACGTATTGAGTGTAAATTATAAGCCTCTGCCAACAATGCAGGCTACTTGCACATACTGTAAATATACATTCTGTTAAATATTTAATAAATCTTCTCTTGTTATTTAGAACTTGATGAACACATCAAAAGATCAGATCATTCATAACGAATGGATCTGTGTGGCATCAATGTAAACACAGCTTTATTTGATTCAAAACTAAATATTCACAATTCTGTTTGAAGTTGTTTACTTTGTGAAAAATAAGTGTACTTTTATGAAAATATACTTTAAAAAACATAATTGAATGCTTTCAGACACTTAATTGCATGTTATTTGCAATTAAATAAAATGCATTGTAGTTATTTATTACTGCTGAATATTCTGACACGAATTTATGGCAAACTATCCTTTAAACTATACTTTATACTCTAAGATATACTTTAAAGGGGTCATGAACTGACTCGATTTTTGTGAAAAATAAGTGTACTTTTATGAAAATAGATTTTAAAAAACTTTAAAACATTAAAAATGCTTTCAGACACTTAATTGCATGTTATTTGCAATTAGCTATAAATGTATTGTAGGGAATTTATTATAGAGTATACTGGTGAATATTCTTATGGCAAACTATCCTTTAAACTATACATTATACTCTAAGATATACTTTAAAGTGGTCATGAACTGACTCGATTTTTAATTTGTACTGCTTCAACTTCTAATGTTATCAACAATTTGACATAAAACGACATCATCATTTAGACGTAATAGACTATTTGAGTCCTGTTTTTACCCCCGTCCTCAGTTTGCTCTGTTTGAACAGACGTGGAGGATTGTAGACTCACCCAACACTGCTATGATTGGCTAACAGTTGTGTATGTTTGACAGCGTACATTCAATCCTCACAGATTAATGCTTCTGTGATTTACTGTAGATCATTTAAATAACTCAGTACATATCAAGCAAGCAGTAAAAGAAGATAAAACGATAGTGACCGTGTAATGAAAACAGATACTCAAACTTGTGTTGCAACATTACTGTCGAATCCAATGAGTAATTATTTAAATATACACTACTGGTGCACATTAAATATGATCAAGCACAGCTCTTTTACATGCATCTACAATACAATACCTGCTGCTTCACATGGTACCCAACACCAAAGTTCAAATCAGTAATTTCTCATCCTGACGTATCTGTCTCTGTTTTGCTTCAGTTGTTCACTAGTAGTGTTGTTACGGTCAGTGCATCTGTCTGGCTAGTTTTTCAGTTTTTCTGCCAAAGTTCTCCTCTCAAACGGACATTAGAGTAGAGATTGCACAGAGTTCGGTTCGTGTCCGGAATTAATAACACCCGAGTCCGTCATTGTCACGTGATTGAAAATTGCGCCGCTACAGACCACGAGACCAGCCTTGATTTTAGCAGCTTGGGGCGACAGAATCACCCATTTCAGTTAAGATTTGAGGACGCTGATTGTCTAAATTTTACGTCACATCTTGAATATTTTTATATCTTGAATCAGGATTTGCTTAAATTCGACAAAGACCCGCCTCCTGTGGGCGATTTCTCGATCGCCCCTCAGCTGAAATCGAGACGTGCTGACAGGCAGAGAGGTCATATTGTGATGGTGAAAACATACTTTTCACAGAAGATTTTCTAATATATCACATCATACAAGTATACATTTAAATAATGTATATAATTATTATTTTGTGTGTGTGGTTCAGGGAGGGCGGCGCACTAGCGCCCTCTATTGGCCAGCCGCCACTGTGTCTGACACACCACTCACACCGCCAGCGTCTCCAGCGCTGCTTGATCACTAGTAGACGTTCCTACAGTACTTCTGATGGCCACTGTAATGCTTATTGTATGCCAAATCAGTCTTGACATTAAAACTATACATATCTGCCATCGGCAGACACTGAAAAAAAGATAATACGTGTATAAGGTAAGCGTTTGCAAAGACTTTATCTTAGCTACAAAAAAATGTAGCCTAAATAAAACAAAATTGCAAAAATGTTGAAAGTCAACATAATTTCTTTGTTTAAATGTTGCTAAAATACATTGATTGGAACCACTTACCTTGAGTAAAATCAATTCATTTTTTTTGTTCACTCCAGTGAGTTGATCATAGCATATGTTTGATTAATTCATAGCTTTCTCAATTCATCACGACTTGCCTAAAATAAAATCTATAGATATAAAACAGTTCAAGCATATCACAATGTTAGTTTAAATGTTCTTCCTAGATAAATGTGCGCTGTTAGACGTATATTATCCAATCGAGCAAAGATGAAGTGTGTAGAAAGCTTTAAATGATTTTAAAACGAATTAATTCAACTGGAAAATAGAAACTATTTCAGTAATCCTAAAGATGCATTTTTAATTCCATAATTAATGGATGTCTAAAATATAAAAATAAGAAAAGGCCTAAAACAGGCCTGATTACAATTTGCGTGTTATTTTATTATTCCATATAATTTAAAAATAAAACACAAATTATAATGTATTTTTTAAAACGTTCTCCTATAATTGTATAGCTGCTTATTATGTCAGATTTTTGTTAATCTGTTCTGAAAACCTTAAAATGTAAAAGATTTCCTGCAACGCATTTTTGTCTGATGTGAATTATTTAACCTATCATTTTTTTTATCCATGCAGCAAACGCTTTAAAAACAGCTTAAATATTTTATTGCATTCCAGATGCTTTTAAAGAACTTTTCACGATCAATTTTACAAGTAGCCTAAATGTAAAACACTGTTGTGAATTCGTTGTATTCCCTTTTGTAAAATAGCTAGCCTAATTAATTATTGTAGGCTATACCCGATCTTATGATAAAGATGCGTATAGCATGAATTTCTGTTTTTATTTGGCGTGATATTCATATGTAGAAATTGAGTTTGGCGTGCTGAAGACTGATCAATTCATAATTAATGGCATGGCTGTTCAGTCGGAGATACGGGACACATATAGAGCTATTAACTGCTGAAATGTTTGCGAGGCAAATCACGGGTCTGAGCGCTCATGGTACACACAGTGCTTTCAGCCGTACACCTGCAGGCGCCACTGGGTCTGATGACATATGGAGTATAACATATTTGCAATTGTTTAAATGAAAACTGCTGTTTTCAGTGCGGTTCTCTTAAAAGCCTGACAAAAATAAAAGAATTGATTTAGTTTTCCCTCTCGATGCGTGCAATGGCAAGGTTTCAGCCCTAACCATTCGCCGATATCTGGGATAGGTCTGATCACTGGGACATCCAGTAATTACATTTCTGTGTGTTTGAGTGGTTTGAGTTACACTGGAGAATTGCTCATCAGTGGGAATATTGTCAGCGTTGGTCAAACGCTTTACTCATTCTAGATTGAGATCAATACTTCTGTCACCTTTGCTGCAATCTGTCTCCAAACACTCTGCGGTTTGCCATGAAGACCACAACAATTACAGTAATCATATGTTCCCACGTCTGGAGAAAGCGCACGATGATGGATGTCAACACAAAACTTTTTTTCTCTTTTTATACCCTCTCCCTCTGCTCCCTCTGCTACGTAGATAATTGGGATTGGGCGGTTTCTTGTCTCTGGATTTAAAGGATTATCTTCAAATTCAACAGCCGGCCTGAGAGAGATAGGAAGAATAGGAAGACTCATTAATGCTGCTGATGAATATTAATCATCTCAGATGAAGGTGTCACTGGCGTTCAGAAGGTGACAGAAAAGGAATTATAATGGTAAAATTACATATATATATATATATATACACATACTGTATATACTGTGTGTGTGTGTGTGTGTGTGTGTGTGTGTGTGTGTGTGTGTGTATATACACTCACTGGCCACTTTATTAGGTACTTGCTAGTACCGGGTTGGACCCCTTTTTTTCTTCAGAACTGCCTTAATTCTTCGTGGCACAGATTCAACAAGGTGTTGGAAACATTCCTCAGAGATTTTGGTTCATATTGTCATGATAGTATCACACAGTTGCTGCAGATTTGTCGTCTGCACATCCATGATGAGAATCTCTCGTTCCACCACATCCCAAAGCTGCTCTATTGGATTGAGATCTGGTGACTGTGGAGGACGTGTGAGTAAAGTGAACTCATTGTCATGTTCAAGAAACCAGTCTGAGATGATTTGAGCTTTGTGACATGATGCATTATCCTGCTTGTTATTTTTTTATCTGTGACTGCAATACTTTAGGCGGGAATCTGATCCGATAGGACTATCGGCAAGATTAGAAAATTCTGATTCGACAATGAAAATCCTTAGTCGGGGACACCCCTAAAATGATCAATGATGCTAAAACAACAAAAACTCCCCTTACAATAAAATCTTAAATAAAATGTGTTTGTTTATCGCAAGAGAGGGATTTGAATGATGAAGTTGTCTAAACAGCAGGTTTTGGCACTCAAGTTATGCATATCCAATAACATAGACATGAGATTTCAAGTTTGTTCTCTATGGGAGCTGAGTAACAGTCAGCACGCAGGGGATTATGGGATTGAAAGCAAAGTGAAGCAAGCAATGAGAGCATCAAAAATAAATGCTCAATCTTATGCAACTGAGTGGGCAAGCCAAGCGTTGTGTTTCTGCTGGAGTGCTTAAAGTATTAGTTCATCCAAAAACCATTTACTCACATTTACTTTAATATGTTTACTGTTTCAAATATACTGTTTATATCATATTTCTCTAAATAATATAAAGGATATATACATGTATATGGTTTTTATAAGCACTTAGAAAATTAATTAATTATTAGTTCAGTAAATTAAAAATGTTAAATGAGTTAAAGGACAATGGGACATTTCTTAAAATTGGGGGGGGGGGGGGGGCATTCATATATGAGTAACTGGTGGCTTTCTTTAAAACAGGCATAAAGGATAAAGCAAGTGTATTGCTATATATCTGTGTTCGTGTGGCTCAGTGTTAGAGCATTGTGTTAGCAGCGCAAAGGTTGTGGGTTCAATTCCCAGGGAACACATGTACTGACAATAAATGTATAGCCTGAATGCACTGTAAGTCGCTTTGGATAAAAGCGTCTGCTAAATGTAAATATCTTTTATTATTAAAGTGTATTTCGCATGCTTATAGCTTGTTCTCCTCTCCAGGATGTCTCAATAAGAACCCACATTGTTCTTACTATGTAAGACTATGTATGTGGTTTGGAGGATGGATCTACAAATTGTTCTGAAATACAGAAATACAGTTACAGTAGTAAGACATTACTTACCTACTCACGGTTACAAGTACATTTACATTTATCAGACGCTTTTATCCAAAGCAACTTACAACTGCATTCAGCTTATACATTTATTGTTAGTACATGTGTTCCCTGGGAATCGAACCCACAACCTTTTGCGCTGCTAACGCAATGCTCCACCACTGAGCCACAGGAACACGTATAATTAAATACATGTAATGTACTGTAACAGTAATGCACTATAATAATCAACAATGCTGTATCATGGGGTATTTTGTTATATTGCACTCCTTAATACCTTAATTAGGTCTATTCGTTTTTGACCCATAAGGATTGCGTTAACATTTATGTGGTACAAAAAAGGGTGAAGGGTTATTGTGGAGCATAAAGTCTGGGTTTGTGGGGAACCAATCCGTGTGAGGAAGGGTAGGAGCCGGAGACTGCTGGATATCTGGGGAATCCCTGTTGCCCCGGGCGACACTGATGTAAATGCCAATGACTCACCATTCCCTTCAGGTTTGTCTTGAAAAGAAGGGGTTTTGTGTGGAAATAGCACAGACTGCCCAATGAAGAAACACCCTCGAGAGGCCATCATTATTCCCAGTGGCACGGAGAACTATATCCATAAGTCTCTGGAAGCTGGCAGGTAACTCATGAAGCCTGAAGGGAAGAACTTCAGTACACTGCCAGTGACCTCCTGGTGGACCGAACACTGCCTTTTCTTTTGAATCATCTGAAAATCATGCCTCACATAATCTCTCAGTCATCTTATCTCAAGGCATGGGCTGACTGTTAAAGGCAAGCTGGTGTCATTTGGCTTTTGGACGTTGTTAGAAAAACAGAAGGTGCCGTCGGGTGTCAGAACTATGACTGTGAGGCTGAACCAAAGACTCCTCGAGTGCCCCGGCTGCTGTGTATTATCTCTGATTATTTCAGCACTTGGTAGGGCTGCTGCCTCGTGGATACTCTAAAATATCATCATTAATTGTATTAAATCTGCCCAGGGAGGCGTAAAAACCACTTCCTTGAGAGGCTGTGTTTGGCTTGATGAGAGCTGGCCTGTGTTTCTGCTTCATTGAGAGGGCAGCCAACTGTTATGGCAGCGGCACCCAGCATTTAAACAGATGTATGCGGTGCAACTGTTCCTCCTTCCTCCGGTTTGTGTGCTGAACTCAGAGCTGGGTAGATTGTTTTCTGGTACTGATTACAAATTACTTAACAAAACTTGTGGTTAGAAACGTCATCCATTACTTTGTGGTTAATATCATCAGACTACTTTTTGATTACTTTGTTGAGATTACTTTTGAAAACTCATTTATCACCAATGTTGGGGGTAACGTGGGTTACATAATCAGATTACTTTTTCAAGTAACTTGAACTTTGTTTTTTCATTTATTCACTGATACGTCTCCTGTATTGTTGTTGAAAGAAATTGTGAATGAAGTACAAAGACAATTCCTTCCTTAATTTCAATAATATCAGAGGCTTATTAATTCCATACAAATATAACGTAATGCATTATTTTCCATAAAAGTAACCAAGTAATGCAAATAGTTACTTTTTATGGAATAAAGCAATATTGTAATGCATTACTTTTAGTTAAAAGTACGCTACATTGCCAGAAGTATTGGCACCCCTTCTAATCAAAGGTTTGACTACTTTAGTAATTTCCATGAGTACAAATCTTAATGTTTAAGCATGTTCTGTGGAATTGTGTGCTTCTAATTTTATAGCAACAGTTTGGACAGGACCTTTTCTATTCTAACAAGACCAAAATTCATCACCAAACACCAATGACATGTGGGTACATATGGGTTCAGTCATTTCATACACTTTCAAAACTGTTGCAACAGAGGTGGAAAAACATTTTTAAGTACAAAAATCATGGTTCAATCTTTGTTGCCACAGTTTGGAAGTGTTTTTTTCTCTTCTAAAGAAGGGGTGCCAGTACTTTTGTCCATATAATGAATGCACAAGTCATTGGTGTTTGGTGATGAGTTTGTGGCTCATTTAAAGTCACACCAGAGGTGTTCAGCTGCTTTCTGCAGACCAGTCAAGTTCTTCCACACTGACTGAATCATCATTTCTCTTTGATTCTTGTCTTATACACAGAGACACTGTCATGTTAGAATAGAAAAGAGTCCAAACTGTTGCTACACAATTAGATTCCCTAGAATATCATTATATGCTTAAACATTAAGATTTGTACTCATGGAAATTACTAAAGTACTCAAACCTTTCATTAGAAGGGGTGCCAATACTTTTGGCAATATAGCCTATGTTTCCCCAGCACTGTTTATCACATAGATTTGAATATAATTATTATGTACTAAATTCATTGATATAAAATACAACAAGAAATATTTTTGATTCTTTATTATCAACAACATGAAGTGCATTAAACAGCAGGGTTTTCTAAACGCAGGGGAACTTCAAGAAAGTTCCTGAATTGATGAAAAGTTCATTAAATCATAAAAAATTTACACTTAAAGAAAAATGAATACTTTAAAATAAAAGAATACCTTAATGCTAAAAACAGGAATGTTGTATTTGTTTATCTGCACGTCAGTGTGACCGTTAACGGACATGAGAGAACTGTGAACATGCAAACATTTCAAATTAAATACATTTTAAAATGTCAAGCTGCAAAAAAATGAAACCGTACACTTTTTTATGTGAAATTTCAGAGGTTTATTTTTCATTTTTTTATCAAGTGTACAGTTGTGCAGTTGCATTTTTTGCATCTTGAAAAATATTTCTGTGTTCTGTATCCCTCTGTTGTGTTTGTTTAACTTCTCTGTTTGGGAGATAAATAATCCTTTAAATCTGCTTTATTAATGCTTTATAATAGTCCTCACTTTAGATGAGCTCACTCATACTAAATGTTTTATAACTACCTGACTTAATCATGAATTACAGCAGGGATATGTGTTAATAAAGCATGTATTAACACACTGAGCAACTGTTATCATATGTCTAAATAATAAGATTTAAATAGTTTATTAATCATTTACTTACTCTTTCTAAAGGATCTTATGAACCACTGACAACTCCTAAATAACTGGTTTGTAAATAACATAATACTTTAGAAATAATCAATTGATAATTAATAAAGTATGACAATACAATTATTAAATATTATAGATATGCTCAAGAACAAAACAGGTATATCTGTATTTATGAACTGCTTACTAATGCCTATTGATGACGGAAAAATGCTTTGTAAAGGATGAATTGACTATTAACTAATGCTTAACTAATGATTAATAGCGTGCAAATATGATAAAGTGTTACCCATATTGCTATCCCTAAGCAGATATTTTATACACTTCTAAGTTATACACTTCTCGTAACAGCACTGCCTTTTATAATGCTGTTTCATGCGTGAGATGCAAGACATGAGCGCAATGGTCAAACACATCCGTCAAATGTATGTTTGTATAGAAATTACAAAGGAAAATCAGTGTACTGTAATTAATAACCTGTAAAGAACTACTACAGAATGTTTGAGACAGTATGTGTGCATGATGATGACAGGCTGAACGTTGATGCTATTTTAATTCACTGTTAATTATTGCCTTCTGTTGTTGTTATACTTTAAGTCTTTTTTATTGCCTTGACTTTTTTGAGTTGACTTCTAAAAACAAATACCTTAGTCTTTTATATTATTTTTATTTCTGAACATGTAGGCTGTGTTTAAGACAGGTTTGTTCAATATTTGCCTTCATATTTCAAAATATATAACGTGGATTTGTTTTGCATCATTGACCATTTTATACATGGTGCTCTTGGAGTATAACTTTCTTTAACCAGATGGTTTAAAAAATTTATAAAGAGAATGCTACAACGTTAAGTTGACTCGTTAAATGTTTAAAAATCGAAGTCAAACTTTCTAAAAGAAAATGTATATTTTGTTTTTTAAGTTAGTTAATACATTTATTAGTTTGTTTTTATTTTTATTTAAAAATGACACTTATTTTTTCCGTCTCACTGGAACTAAACAGAGATTTGGAGATATTGTTTTCGAACGTTTACTGTTTATAACGTGACATGCTGTTTTAAAAGCACAGTGCTCAAAGTGCAAAACAATGGGTCTGTTCTTCTCCACGTGACGCTTAGAGAAACCAAACATTTTTCAATGTAAAGTGGCTTCATGCTGCCAGAATCCTTCCTACAACATCTGCATTCCAGTGCAGTGCTTTACCAACAAAACAAAACAGCTTGAAATACTAAGCAGGTCTGGAATTAAAGCGGATCATCACGTCAAAGATGAATCTTAAAGCTGTTTACTTGCAGTCATAAATGAAAGCAAACAAGCGTGACAACTAGATGCATCAGCAGGTGTACAGGCATCTGGTCAAATTCCCTCTGGGTCCCGAGTACATTACTTATAGAGATATGCATTATTCACTGGTATGTGTGTGCGAGTGTGTGAGTGTGTGTGTTGTCTGAGGTTGGCACAGTCCCCTGCCATCAGCCTGGCAAAATGCTGAATTCATTGGGAGGAGGAGATCTGTTTTAGGAACAGCAAAGTGAAAGTGTCATCGGCTTATTAAATCATGCGGTGATGGGCCGCCAGGATCAGTCCGTGTTCACATTCATGTTCATGTAAGGTGACAGAGTTTGAAAGCCACAGCTGCTGGAACAGAAGGAAATCATCGTGATGTCAGACATGAGAGGGCAGAGATGACAGGCAGCCGTAGCCCTGCTGTACTGAAGCCCGTGACACCCTAATCATGCTGTTATTCAGAGAGGTGTCCTTCCCAGATATCATAACGCACACTGTTTCATGAGCCGATGTGCTGTAAGGAATAAGCATCATGTGCATCGCAGCTAACTTTCTAAGGCGGATGCTGAATTTGGTGAGACCTTTTAGTGTTTCTCGAGGTTAGTTTATAAAGATTGAGAGTTTTTTTCCATCAAAAAAGTCAGATATTTGTAAAAATGATCATTTTCCACCCTCATTTTCACTCAATTTAAAGGTGTTTCCTCTTAAAGTAAAGGCCCACTGCTATGCCCAGTACAGTGATAGTTATACACATCCTATCAGAGACAAGAAAAAACAGCTACAAATCATTTTCAATTAGACCACGGCCGGATCAGTGTTTACAGAGTTGAGTTGACTTTAAATAAGGGTGTATTCACACTTCTTGTTTGGTTCGATTAAAACGAACTCTGGTTCGTTTCCCCCTTTGGTGCGGATCTTTTGGGCAGGTGTGAATACAGCAATCGCACTCTGGTGCGCACCAAACAACCGAACCGAGACCCAGCTGAAGAGGTGGTCTCGGTTCGGTTCCAAACGAACTCTGGTACGGTTCGTTTAAGGTGTGAATATGAACCGGCCTCGATCCGACCCAATTGCAGAGAGCACCGCGCCTTTTGGGTTAACAGGCTCCCGTAGTTGGAGTTGCCTTAAGCCTGCAATCGCTCTCCTATGCGCACTGTTTTTAGGTTTCACTTTCGCTTTCTTTATACCTGATCCGTGTTCTGCGCAGTGCTACTGTCAGTATGCCACGGTAGGCGCACATCAAAGCATGCTCTCTCCGTCGGAACCGTCTTGCAGCACTTCTTCGTCTTCGCAAAATCCTTGTTACAACATGGTATAGATGACATTGTCTCATCTGATGTTCATAGGTGTCTGCATATTGCGTTTGTAGCTGATACAAGAAAATCAGTAAAATAATAACAATTGCACTACGAAAAATCTCCATGATTAGCCTGTTTTCGAACTTCCTGCTTTTCCCTGCTTGAGAATTTCTGTCCAATGAATTGATGACCTTAGCACGTGTGGTTTTGTTTACAATTTCTGGTTCACTTGAAAAAAGGGCAGCGTGAAAGCGAACCGCACCAAACAAAAAAAAAAACATTCTATTTGGTCCGGACCAAAGCAAGTGAATTATCGGACTTTCCTGGTGTGAATACACCCTAAGATTCAAGTTTTAGTTAGTTTCGTAGTCTCTGAGGACAAAATGCTTGACACTGTTGTATCTTTCAATAAAAGATAATATGAAAAACCGGCAGCATGTTTAGAATAAGTCAAAATAATGCAAAGTTTCTTTACATGCGCCGGGTTTGACGGTCTCACTCGATCCTGGCAGTGCGACCCTTGACTGATGGACAGACATGAGTTGTTCACACCTTGATTTGTATGCGATGATATCATGTTAAGGTTGTGTCGAGGAGAAATCATGACATCACGATTCTCCCGATTTCAAATCCAGGCATTTCAGAAAGATAGAAGATAATAATGTATATTTTCATATTTCAGAGTGTTAAATATGACCTTGGAAATTGCAGTATGTTTGTTTTGTAGCGTAACCTCTCATATGTGTAAATATCAAGAACATTTTGATTATCCATTTCATAACCCCTTTAAGCTCTTTATGTAGTTTTGTTGGTATAAATATATTAATGAATATATATATTCAGTTTGATTTGGTGATGCTAATGTATTTATTTACTTTTTTTAATTTTGAATGAATTAGAATGAATTAATTTGTCAGTAATTTTGAAAGATTCATTCCAACATATAGTGTATTTCAAATTGTATCCCATTCCAGTGTTATATCAGATTATGGCCCTTTATCCGTCTTCTTTCTATTGGTGAGTAATGTTTGCCTTTTTATCTAGTTTCATTAAGTTTGGCTCTGCCTGAATTTGAAATGATAAATGTGTAGATCTCCCCCCTGTGACTAAGTCCATCGCTGAGCAGAACATGAAGTAGAATAACACATCTGACAGACCTTTTCAGGTTTAATATTGCTCAAGAGACTGGCAATTATATTTAGTCAGTTCTGCTCCATTTAGAGAGGTGCAGATACTCTTGGGTTTGACGTGTGCTTGTGTATATACGGTCTGTCCTAGCTTATGTCCTTGCTCATGTGATCAACACAAGTAGAACATGTTCATGAATCACTTTTATTGTGTTACAATCACTACACAACTACAACATTATAATGTACAAAAATCACAGTCCTCACAAACAAGTGGATTGTGCATAAATCTTCTCTTAGCACGCCGTTTGATTGTCTTTAGATTTAACCTTTGTGCTGTTATAAACAATCCTTTACCTAATTTGGTGTTCAAGATCAAAATTACTGGCATTTTAAAAGTTTCTTGTGAATTTCTCAATCTTGGATTCAATATTTATTTTAATTAGCACAAGTTTTGTATTTCTTCTTGGAACGGATTGATCATAGGCCTCATTGATCTGGGCTTATGCAATCAGCGCAAACAAATCAATCCAAAACCTGTGATCATTTAAAGAAAACAAGTTTGAATCCCGTATATTGTATTTTTGACAGGAAACAACACAAGTGTAACGAGGTGTGAAGGAACGTTGTTATACTCCGTGTGAGCTCTCAGTAGGTTTTAGTCTAATATGATAAAAGCATTTTAAGAGAAAATAAATCCTTGCAAAATGACCAGAATGCATCCTGAAGTATAATTGTTGAAGTTGGTAAATTTGTCACAGAATTGTTTTTAGTTTTGTTGTGTAGTGTTGAATGACAGAACACTGTAAACATGTCTAATTAATTGCAACATGGCAGTCAATTATAAAACGATGGGTTTTCTCTGTTTGTATGCATAATTCCTCTCTCAGCTTGTGTTTAACAATCAGTCTTCCACGATAAGTCTCTTCTCATTATTTCAAAATTAAGTTCAGGACCAAACCACAAAAAATATAATTTAAAATAGAAATGTCCTTCATCGTGGTTGTAGCTGCAATAAAATTGGTTAATATGAATGTAACACCTTATGAATTAGGATTAGAGTTGGCGCAAAAAGTAAGTTACTAATGCTGAATTTTAGTTTTGATTATTGCAAATGATGTTTGCATAACTTTATTCTTAAAATATTACTGTATTGTGTTTTCGTATTGTTTATAGCCACATATTTACACAAATTTAGTTGTTCGATATTTTAAAAATATCCTAGGGTACATAATTCGCGCACTTGAATTATCAGTAACCTAAATATATTTTAGTACACTGAACTTTAATGTTTTGATATTACAATAACATTATAACACGCTGCAAATAGAAAAAGCACCTGCAGATTAAGAAAACAACTTCATCGAGTTGACAACAGACGCGGTGCAAATGCTCACAACGCTACAAATAAAAAACGCACTACAAATAAAAGTCTTTATTTGTTTGTGTTGTGAGCATTTGTAGAGCGTCTGTTGTCAACTCGATGAAGTTGGTTTCTTAATTTGAAGGTACTTTTTCTATGTGCATGTGTTTTCTGAAGATGCAGCGGATTGAGCTATCTCAGCCACCGTAGTTAAGAGCTGCAAATATTGTATTTCTCCATAATCTCAAACTCATTAAAAGAAAATCCAGGATCTGAAATCATTGTCAGATTCTCTTACTTGCTTTGCTAAAATTACAATTAATGACTGTCAATTAATGCAGAGCTGGCTTTGTCTTCAGTTTCATTGATCTTAACCCCACAATGCTTATGTGACATCAATAAATGCTTATGTTGGCTAAAAACCGATCCTAAAAAAAGTCATTGTTTACTGACCCTCAAGTTGTTCCAAACCTGTACGAGTTTCTTTCGTGCAGATACAAAAGAAGATATTCTGAAGAATGTTGGTGACCATGCAGTTACTTTATTTCCCCATACTATGGAAGTAAATGGCTTGTGGTGACTGATATTGGAACAACTTGAGGAACAGTCACAATTTTTATTTTTGGATCTCTTAAAGAAATGCTTTATAGTTACTGTGCAGTCAGTGTCAGTTTCAATGCGTTTTCTAATAAAAATATTACACTTGCTCCAGAATCCTGTAAAACGAGTTCTGTGTTCAGTGTGTTGATTGGATGTGTTTTCATGTAGTCAGTTCTCTTTGGAGTAATTGAATTAAAACAGCAGTCCCGTGAGATCGACTGCGGTGAAGCAACTGACAGCCTGTCGAGAAATCCACGGAAAATCAGGAGAGACGGAGTTTGACATCTGTATTTTTGTTCTAGCACTTCATTTGCGTCTCACTTTAGGTAGGTCTCTGCTATGAGTGCGTTCTTTTCTTTTTATAAGAAAAACACACATTTGATCCTCTATCAATTGCATATGTATTCTCTAACTGCTAGCTTTTCTTGTAAAACTAGGTTTCTATATTCTATATACTCGTTTTCTTATTAAAAAAACCCGTCCTACGTGTTCTGCGTTCGGCTAACCAGGACTTGTAATGGCACGTGCATGTTGTTGCTCTTTTGTTGGTTTTGATTGCTTCTATAATGTCCTCATTTATAAGTCGCTTTGGATAAAAGCATCTGCTAAATGACTAAATAAATAAATAAAAGTGCGTATGCATCCTGCAGCTATAATAGAAATGTCTCAAATATGTTTACATGCATTCTAATCATGACGGATAATCAGATTCAATAACACCCTGCATACATGCTGAGTGCTGTGATGCGTATCTGCTTAGGTCTATTCACAGACAAAAATAATAAAATAAATGAAAATGATCTGTATAATAGACTGAATATTTGCATAAGAAGTTCCTGATATATATACACATAAATAAAAGCATCTCATTTCATTCTTAAAGAAAAAGAAAGGATTGTTTTTTTCATGAAGAATAACGTGCTAAGCACGCATCAAACACATCATCCATTATTTTAATATGCAATGAAGGATTACAACCCTATAATTCCATAAGCACATGTAAAAAGCAGATTGTTCAAGTAGATTGGTATATTAACATCGTATCATATTTATGAAATATTGTTATTGTTAAGCTGAGATGCTTTTTAACACTTAAACATAGTGTGAACTAACTAATCACGGTGAACTAGTTTTTATTGGCATGTCTATTATTAACATATTGGCTGTTTATTAATGCTTATAAAGCACATATTCTGCATGACTGTATTATATATCCCTAATCATACCCAATACCTTACTTTAACAACTACTCAACCATTAATAAGCAGCAAATTAGGAGTTTATTAAGGCAAAAGCAGTAGTTAATGATTTGTTAATATCGAGAATCAGAACTCAAAGTTAGATTTGTTTCCTCCTTTCCAGTGTCTAAATATGTCATATTTAATTTTACGGTCCAATTCTCACTATTAACAAACTATTAACTATTACTTTTGCCTCAATAAACTTCTAATTGGCTGCTTATTAATAGTTAGTAAGGTAGTTGTTATGTTCTGGTATGGGGTGAATTAAGGGATCTAAAATATGATCATGCAGAATAAGGCATTATTATGGGCTTTATAAGTACTGTATTAATACATAGCCAATATGCCAGTAATATGTATGATAGTTAATAGTTATAATTGGTCGTTAAAATAAAGTTTTGCCGTGAATATCATTCAGAGCCAGTTCTAGCTTTTTAGGGGCCCTAAGCAACACTTTGGACTAAAGGTTGCAAGGGATTATGTTCATTAAAGCATTAATATGATTAATATGATTTGAAACTAGAGATGAAGCAGCATGAACATTTCATATCACAGTAACCAAGTGACCAAAATTATTATGGTTATTGACGGTATTGATAAAACGTGCTGGAAATGTTCAGAAAGTGAAAAAAAAAAAAATGAGCAGCACTATGCACTTATGTTTGCACAAACATTAAATTAATAACATAAAACATTATGGAGAGATTTCATACAAATATAAATACATACATATTGATTGGGTGACTTACAAAATAGTATGTTATGCACTAACAAAAGTTTTATAAAATAACACATCTCAGCCCTTAAATGATCCAAAATGAGTCCAAAATGATTCATTATTGTTACATGTATGTTTGGTTTTGAGTTTATTATCAGTTATCCTTCTCCCCTGTGACCTAGTTTACGTTATCCTCCTAATTATCATTCTGTTCACGTGTTTAATTAATTACCCATTCGTTTGCTCCCCTACTTAAACCTTCAGTTCTCCAGTTACCGTTGTCTGTTACTTTGTTACTACCCTGCTTTTGAATAAGTGCTACTCAACGTTTTGTTTATTAAAGATCATTTATAATTTCACCTTGAGCCTCCTGCCTTTTCTCCATCCCTACAAGCATAACAATTATAGGCATTTTTGGGTTACACTTTATTGTGATAGTCCAGTTTAGACATTCTACTAACTATAAGTAACTTTGTAACTACATGTCAACTACATGTCAACTAATTCTCATGAATTTTCAACTAAATATCTACTAAATCTCAGTGTAGACTGTTAGGCTAGGTTTAGGGTTTGTATAATAAGTTGACATATACTTGCAAAGTTTCTCATAGTCAGTATGTTGTATGTTGTGCACCCATCAAAGTAAAGTGTTAAGATATTAAGCAGACAGTCTCCTAATACTCTAATGTCTGATAGATGACGTGTAGTTGCAAAGTTACTTAATGTTAGTAGAATATCTAAAGTGGACTATCGAAATAAAGTGTTACCTGTTTTTGTCTGCTTCATAAACAATTCTAAGGCTATCTTATTATCTAAAGTGTTGAGTTTTTAGAATGCACATGAACTTGTTTTAAGTTTTACAGCAAAAAGAGTCCAATTTCACATCGGTCTGAATACAAATGACAGTAGGGCTGAATGAAAATGTAAATCTGCGT
Source organism: Oxygymnocypris stewartii (assembly GCA_003573665.1). NCBI lineage: Eukaryota > Metazoa > Chordata > Actinopteri > Cypriniformes > Cyprinidae > Oxygymnocypris > Oxygymnocypris stewartii. The sequence goes on along the minus strand of QVTF01013591.1, from coordinate 73,353 downwards.
CTGACAGTAGGTGGCGCTTATGGAACAGCAGAAATATAACTGTTTCTGGGTAACCTCTGTAAACAAATCTGTGCTGCACTTATAAACACTGCTTTATGAGGCATTACAAGGAGAGAAGATGCATGCAAAAATTAGATATACCACTTTTCCTGGCTCAGTGGGTATGATTTTCTGCAATATTTCGCTATGACAGTGTTTTTGAGAGCATAAGGGCTTCTTGGTTGTTTGGGAATCTAATGCACCTAGCATAGTTTGAATATAAGGATGCCCGGCGCTGACACCGCTCATCCCGCTTAAACTGACAAAAACCATGAATGACGTACAAACGTATGTTTTCAAAACCAATCCCGTCCCTGTAGGGCTTGACTTTATGGCTCTTTGTCTGGTTATTATATCTCAACAATGGCAGTATGGTGAAGTCCTTTAGCAGCTATCTGTAATGTTGCTTTCTAAGGGCATGTGTGTCTTCACTCGGCTTCTTTCATTCCAGCCTAATAGCGGTGTTGAGAATGAGATACTTTTGTCTGGGTTTTAATTAAGAGTTCAATCAATGGAGTCTAACTTCCCTCATTGTGTTCGGATCAGCCAGCTGACTGATGATGAGGATTGTGGGAGATGAAGCTGGCTCCAGGGGAAACATGTGTTCATATTATCAGTCAAAGCACATTTCCCCTTCTCTCTCTCTGGGTAATGGAGCACGCTTTGCGGCACGATATTAGTTGAAGGAGGAGAAGAAGCTAAAAAAAGACAGAACAGGGAGGTATTGGCATAACATTTGCACAATGCATATATTCAGACCTTGGAGAGTGTCCTCATCCTGAGTTTACAGCTCGCCAGGCGACAGGTTCGGAGGATAAAAAACCAGCTCAGTGGATAATTTAAAACATGTCATCCCGTCTGACGTGACACAGCTAAAGGAGGGTCTCTCAGTGTTATAATATAGTGTTATCACCTGACAGAGCGAAATGGAGTCATTGAGTTGAAATGGCTTAAAGATGGCAATAGGGTGACTGTGAAATACTGTTGAGTGGTTTGGCATTGGTTACCTCCCCACACACCGTTGTTTTTTCTGATTTGTGACTATTTTACATTTTGGCTAGAGGGTGGCTATAGTGGTTAACTGATATATACATCACTCAGGGCCGGGCCCAGGCTCTGTTGATGCCCTTGGCCAGATTTTAACTCCCACAAAAAAAAAAACAACATAAAATACAGAAAATGCTGCTTTTTCAAAACTTTAAGTCAAGTCAAGTCAAGTCACCTTTATTTATATAGCGCCTTTAACAATAAAAATTGTAACAAAGCACTGCACAATATCAAAATACACATACACTATAGTATATTTACTACAAAATACACATACACTATAGTATATTTACTACAAAATACACATACACTATAGTATATTTACTATAATATAACATAACATACTGATAAGTATTAACATTATTAAATACATTGTGATAATAAACAAACTAATTTGACTTACGGTCACCTGAAGAATCACTCATACATGTAATTAGAAATTAAAGTGCAAATCAACAAAAATCATATTTTTTGAATTACAGAAGTTTCAAAACTGAACATGCCTGTATTTCTTTGCTTGTTCTTTCAGAGCACATAAATGGCAAAACTATTTTAACTGCGTGCGCCATGCATAATGAATGCGTTATGATGAAGTATTATAATAAGGTCAAGATGCAGAAAGTGTTTAAATTAGTCCAACATGGCATGTTGTCAAATCTTACGATTTTTAGTTTATGTCAATTTTATTCTAACGTTATTTTAATCAGTTCGATCAGTACTAAAATACCAAAATGTCAGTAATCTTTTTGCTTAATCTAATATATGAGTGTATCCCTCTTGTAACCATCGAGTGTATGTGTCTTGTGACCACGTAGACAACTGTCTATGTCGCCTATGGCACGGGCCGGCCCTGACATCACTAAAGCCCCTACATCGGCCAATATTTGGCATTTTTTAATTATCAACATTGACCAGTATTTTTTTTCTGAAAGCGGTGAAAACACAGAGTGCACAAAGCTTCTCCATCTTTATTATTTTATAGTCTCTGGTTAAAAATTCTGACGATTAAATTATTAGACAACATGGTTAAACAAAGTAAACGGATAGGGCTTTTATATGTGCCAAAAACAGAACTTGTTAATATTACAAACAAGCAAGCCCAGATGAGAAAAAGTTACGTAAAAGTAGCGTAACGCATTACTTTCCATACAAAGTAACTACGTAACCCATTTACTGTACATGTAGTTACTCTTTAGGAAGTAATGAAATATTGCAATGCATTACTTGTATAAGTAAATTTACATAATCGTTTCAGTAAAAAAACACAGTTTCAGGAGACGAACGAATCCCCTTTCAATCAGAAATACGTCACATAAAACATTTTTTTTTAAAGTAATATCTAACTTGTTTTCAAGTCAAAAATGTTACTTGCTATATTACCACTGAACTAATTTTGTGGTTTAAATCATGTAGAAGATATTATAAGATAACAAGTGCAGGTAACCATTGTATAGTGTCTAGAGGAAATAAAATGGGTAGTTAAAACTTTAAACTTTAAATTGCTAAAATGTTGTGCTCTGTCAGGCAAATAACCCGTTAAACACAATAATAGTTCAGCTTCATTGTGCTAATTCATAACTGCGCTTGTGTTGACTTGTCTGTGAGGATTTGTCCAGCACCGAGGGACACGTTTGACCCAGATGCAAATAACAAATGAGACTCGATTGTTGAGAGCATCATCTGCGTGTGAATGCTGATTTATTAATTAGATCGTTCATTAGTTCTGCTCCCCAGTCGGGGACTTTCCCTCACCCTGTTTACCTGAACGAGTCTGGACCCGTTCATCAATCTAGAAGCCTCTCGGGGACAGCGATTAGGCTCTGGACCAACTACTGTTGTGAAGAGTGTTTCAGATAAATGGACGTATATGTGTTTGTGACCCACAGTTTATTCAAATGAGATGGCTTGTTCTGAGGTGTCTCTAACCTTGACTCTGAAGTCTACTCCTGATATTATTGCTTGTTCTGCATGCTCTGTGTTATATGTCACTGCAGCATATTCTATAGTGATTCCTGTGGGGTTAATGGGAAAATAATGGCTCTGACTCGATAGCGACGAGGAAACTCTTCAAATAGTGACATGTCAGCCATACTTGCTGCTGCTATTGATAAAAAAAGGGTCAAGTATAATAGTCGCTGACAAAAACAATGATTATAATATCTTTTTGCTCTCCTTAAGTTGCATTTATCATATGAACATACAGTACCTTCAGAGTTAAAGGGGGAACAAATTATAAAATAATAATTAAAAACAATGCTGCTAATTTACTCACCCTCAAGCTATACAAGATGTAGGTGACTTTTTTCTTCAGTTTTGACTAAAAGAAATTTAAAAACAAAGATTTTTTTGCTGAAATCATGGTCCTTGGTGATTCTTAAAATGCAAGTCGGCAGTTTCTGTCACTTTGAGAGTAAAAAAAAGGCTTATCAAGCAACATATATATTGAGACAATATATATATAGAGATCTTATGAAGCGAAACGATCAGTCGGTGCAAGAAACTGCACATTATTTACAACGTTATTACTGTACCTGTAATTCAGAGCCTCAGGCAAACAGGGAAATCCGATTCTTTTTTGCAAACTTTGAAAATATGAACATTATTTTCACATTTAAATATATTCTTAATGTGTAAGTTGTCTTTTCATAAGTATGCTTGAAGAGTAGTTCTTCACAAGGACATCTTGCCCCACTCTCTCATATCTTTGCATTATGATTGAGGATTTGGCTGGTTTTCTGTACACAGAATGAGTCGAGGTGTCCAGCAGCTGTTGTTGGTCCATTTAAAACCCAGAAGCCTCCAAAGGCTAAAGGCTGAGTGCTATTGATTGAGGTCTAGAAGCGCTGAAGGGCACATACAGCAGCACACACTGATGCTGAGACTGTAATCAAGTACTGTTCTGCTCCTCTTGCGCTTAATCCATTAAGTGCTTGACAGCCGTGCAATTGTTTCCACCTACAAACCCTTTGTCAGGTGACTGATCTGGGGTCAGGAAGTCTCTCTCTGTGTTTGGGGGGCTTTATTTGGTTATTGTCCAGTTGTGTAATACCTGAGAAAAGCGCTCACTTTGATGCTAGTGTTGTAGTACGGCATGCCTTGCTCAGGTGTAGATGAGAAAGAAGCATTTATGTCTAGTATTTATTACATACTTTGAAAATTTGAAGTGGCAAATACTGTGTTTGATCTTAAATGCCATGCCTGGCAGGATAATAGCAACCACTAGTTGAGACCTAATATGAGCAGCGCTTCTTTGCTGCAGCTGGTGACATTTATCCACAGGGATTAGCCGTCTTACTTATAACCTTATATATGTACAGAAACTGACTCTCTGGCTGTCGAAGGCTAGGTTCTCTTACTAATATACTGAACTAAATGCACTTCTGCTTCTGAAGAGGTCCTTCAACTTCAAGATAGGGGTGGGCGATATGGCAAAAATATCATATCAGGGTTGTTGTTTTTTTTTTTATATCACAATTTCACGATTTTTTCACGGTTCTTTGTGATGTTGGTTTTCACTATTTTGTCTAAACAGTACAGCCAAAATTATTTCCCTATTATAAAGACAAAGCCTTACATGGTAACAAAATATAAAAAGGATGGTGGATATTTAGGCCAAAGTGGGCGAAGATGAAAATATTTGTCATTATTATATCTTTGTTATAAAAAAATATGAACAAAGATACACGCTACAAATACATATAATATACAAATTAAACAAACAGTGCTTTATTTTCAGGTAATAGGCATATTTAGCAGAGCATTCAAGAAATGAAATGAATAAATATAAAAATAAAACACTATATAGATTGATTCCTATTAAAGTAACTATAATTTTTTTCAGTCAAGAGTAGTGAGTGATTTTTTTTCTCTTTGTTGTTTTAACATTAAAGAATAAGAATTCTGTCATCTGTATACCATCATTTACTCACACAAAATTAGTTTTAAACCTGAATGCATTTCTTTCTTCTGCTGAACATAAATGCTATTTTGAAGAATGTGGAAAACCAAACAGTTGCTAGTCCACATAATATTTTTTTTCCTACTATCAAAGTCAATGTGGACTAACAACTGTTTGGTTACCCACGTTCTTCAAAATATCCTCTTTTGTGTTTAGCACATTAAATAAATTAATACATGTTTGGGACAACATGAGAGTGAGTAAGAACTATCCCTTTAATGACAGTCGGCTGCATGTTTAGTAGCCTACTGTCCCTTTAAGACCTGCACGCATCTAATATACAGGCACGCATCGGTTTCTCTCTCAACTGTTTACTTTCATTTTAGACGTAACAAACTGAGTCTATATGTAACCCTTGTGTGTTTTGACAGTATTAGCTCAAACGATAGTTGAGTAATCAGGCGCTGTTAGACAGGCTTTTTAGCTCGCACGCTTCAGGTGTACGGGCTCAGAAAAAGCACATGTCAGGCAAGGCTTAAAAACACACAGAAATAATGTACTTTTGTGATTGTGAAAAGTGCAGAGTAACTCTACCGCCGAGTTAACACTGAATGGATGGCGCTGTACAGTACACAGAGACGGCGGTGCCAGAACTGCAACTGAAAGAAGGTGCGCTGAAGAACGATGCTATTATATTGCTTCAAAAGCAGATCGTAGAGACATTTTTATCATCCATGATCAAAAATCATCATATCGCACACCCCTACTTCATTTTCACTAGTACGTGTCATGCTTTGCTCTCAGCCATCGTCACAGAAAAGCTTTTTGATCATGTTGCTGCACAGATTGCAGAGACATTTGCCAGCACTGTAAAGAAAAAGATTGTCAGTTGAATTCAGAAAGTGCTTCATAAGTGAACAGGTTTTATTCAAGTCTAAATATGATTTTAATGTGACTGAATTAGCCTGAATACATTAGGTTTCAGCAATGAACGTCATTAGGTAGAATAGCTCCTCAGGGTGATGACAGCACGTTATTATTGTGTCCTTACGTGATATGAAGAATATGAAGGAGCTAGATTCATTACATCTCAATGCAGCTGGTTCTATGGCAAGCCATTTTAACATTTAATCATTAAAACGTACTAGTATCTGTTGTTGTGCTGCATGCTTTTTAGCTACTATCTATTCTATTAAGTACTTATTACTCATGGTTATTACTACTAGTACCTTTTTAAAAGATGCTACTGCTTATTCACTAGATACTTTTTCTTGTTTATTAGATACTAGTACTTAATCATCAGATGGTATTGCGAGTTACAATGCCAGAATTATGTGATATAAATTTGCAATTTTAAGAAATAACGTCATAGTTGCAAAATATTTTTTTTTCAAAATATTACTTTTTTATTTAGCTTATGACATTTATAAAAAAAAATTATCATACAAAAATAAAGTTTATATCTTGCAAGTCTGACTTCATAACATGCATCTGCAAGTTATAAAGTCATAAATGTGAGATATAAACTCGTAATTGTAAGAAAATAGTATTTTTTTCCTCAGAATTAGAAATTATAGCTGGCAATTGCGAGTTTATGTCTCACAATTATAAGAAAAGAAGACATCATTTCAGGGGGAAAGTCAGAATTGTGATTTTATATCTAGAAATGCGGACTCTATTGCTCAAAACTGTGTCTATATCCCAGAATTCTGAGAAAAGTATTTTACTAAGATAAAATAATTGTTAGTAACAATTACAAAATATACTACTGTCTAGTTAATAAGCATTAGTGCCTAATGAATTACTACTAATATTTATTAAATAGGTATCTAGTAGGTAACTATTAGGTAAATACTAGTATCAAATAAGTAAGAACTAGTATCTAACGAATAATATATTTAAAAAGTTACGTATACCTAAGGAATAAACACTAGTAGCTAATGAATAAATACTAGTAGCTAATGAATAAATACTAGTAGCTAAGAAGTACAGTATTTTAAGGATGAAATGTCAAAATGGCCTGCCATATATTTGAATTAGTGCATATACATAATCATACGTGATTTTCTGTATGAGTATAAATTGGTTTTATGTAGATTTTATTCAATGTATTCATCATAACTGATTGATCATACATGTCCATGCATGGCGTGCTGCTGTGTAACTCCAGTCGAGGATGTACTGAACATCACTGATCAGTTATTCATCACAGCATGGCTTCACGGGCGTCCCGTACTGCTGCTGAAACACTCAGGATCAGAAGAGCTTCTAATGATTACACTGTGAAATCTGCGGTTTGATTAGATAACACATCTTTGCATTCCCATCAAGTCTTCATTTGTCACACAAAATGCCACTGAACTTTTCTTTCTTGGTAGAAAAGAGATGTAAACAGAAACATGTTAAAGGTCAGGAGACACAGTTCTGAAGCTCCAGAGAAATCAGACGAGCTTGAGATCTCTTGTTTTGGACGGTCTAAAGGCCGCTGGGTAGCAGCAGGACACAGAGACGAAGACAAACGGATCTGAACCTAATAGAGCACTGAATCCGTCCCTGCTGTTTTCAGAGTTTCAGTGTTTTAAACAACATGCCATTGTAGCATCTGCTCAGCCTTCATTTGACTGTGCTGTTTAACCTTAAAATTGAGTTGAGTTTATAGTGTGTTGAGTTTATCTGAGTGACATCAATGTAATGTATGAACACTTAAATAACACAATGTTTAGTGAACATTCATACACTCAAAAAATAAAAATACATACATAACATACCTTTTCATCCTGTAATGCATGTCAGCATGTAAGCAATGTAATGCAATGTAAGTCATATGATTGCTCTCTCTGACATGTGCTTCATGGTAGATATTTTTGCGTGCATGTGTGTGTGTGTGTGTGTGTGTGTGAGTGTGTGTGTGTGTGTGTGTGTGTGTGTGTGTGTGTGTGTGTGTGTGTGTGTGTGTGTGTGTGTGTGTGTGTGTGTGTGTGTGTGTCTGTGTGTGTGTGCGTGTGTGTGTGTGTGTGTGTGTGTGTGTGAGTGTGTCTGTCTGTCTGTGTGTGTGTGTGTGTGTGTGTGTGTGTGTGTGTGTTTGTGTGTGTGTGGGTACGTGTGTGGGTGGGTGCGTGTGTGTGTGTGGGGGGGGGGGGGGGGGTGCATGTGTGTGTGTGTGTGTGTGTGTGTGTGTGTGGATGTTTATGTGGTTTATGAGGACACAAATTTGTATAATGACATGGGTATGACAGGTATTACAAGGAGAAGGTGATTTATGAGGACATTTTTAGTGTCCCCATAATTTAAAATGCTTATAAATCATACAGAGTGAGTTTTTTTGGGGGAAAGTAGAAATGCACCGTCTCCTGTGAGGGCTAAGTTTAGGTGTAGGGTAGATGTAGGGCAATAGCACATACAGCTTGTACAGTATAAAAACCATTACGCCTATGGAGAGTCCCCGTAAACCATAAAAACCTACATGTTTAGTGAACATTCATACACTCAAAAAATAAAAATACATACATAACATACCTTTTCATCCTGTAATGCATGTCAGCATGTAAGCAATGTAATGCAATGTAAGTCATATGATTGCTCTCTCTGACATGTGCTTCATGGTAGATATTTTTGCGTGCATGTGTGTGTGTGTGTGTGTGTGTGTGTGTGTGTGTGTGTGTGTGTGAGAAAGTGAAAAAGAAGAAGAGCTATAGACCCGTGTGATACCTTTCATGGAGAAAAAAGGGATATATTTGAGGATTAACTCAGATTGATGGCATGTCATAACAATTTATACGTTTCAGCACTGACCTTTCCCTTAGCACTTGAGTGATAGATGTACTTCATTACCATGTTTGAAAAGCACCAAACGGAACACCTTCCTGTCAGAGTCGTACGTGATCGATCAAGGCGGGATTGTGGGTAAAAAGAGCAGGTTTGTGTATGGAGATGACCCTGATGTCATGTTAACAGACAGGCTTGACATTGAGGTTATGTACTACACAAATATGTGCTGCAGGAAAACATAGAAATATCCCCTGTATTGACAAATGTAAAAATAAGCCCTAACATGTCTACAGCTGATGGAGTTTCTATAAATCTACATATATTTTAGTGTGAATGTAAGTAAGAGAATTATCACACATTTATGGCTATGCATAGCCTAAAATGAATACTCGGCAAGTGCCAAACGAGAGAAAAATCAGCGTTGGTGATTAAAATAAAGTGTTACCTGCAGTTTGCTTTTTTTAAGTAATTCTAACCATGCCTGGGAAAGCAAAATGGCTCAGTGTGTTTATAAAATCTGAAAGAGATTTTAATTATATAAATATGTAATCTGATGTGCTGCGTGTTTCAGAGTTTGTCCTTTTCTGTGTTTTCAGTGTCTTATAACATGCATTTGAAAATGCAACAAGCCCCAAACATCTTTGTCGTTAACGAGAATAATTTATAAATCTCTTGTCAGCAAAAGAGAAGCATTTCAAAATAGTTTTACTGAGACTTTCTGCCAAATAAAAGTTATATGGTTTAAAAATGAGAAAGATAAGAAGACAAATAAACATGGTAATTGCATGGTATGGTAATTGTACAGTTGTTAAATAACAACAACAATAATAATAATAAGTATAATTATTATTGTTGTTATTATTGTTATTATTATTATCATCAGACAATTATAAATTAACACGATTACTATGAAATATTTTCAGGTCAATAGTATTATAGATATATTTCCTTGTTGATTAGTTTAAATAATAATAATAATAATTGCATTTTAAAGTAACAATGCACATGTATTTATATATATATATATATATAGCTGGTGAAAATGACTACCCGTGAGCAGCTGTTGCAAAATGTTCGTTTTAAGCCCTGTGGCCATGTGAGAGCATTTATTTCTTTTTTAGCACATCACATTTTTAGCACATTTTTTTAGACATGCCATCACAACAGTTGATATGATGTTTTTTATTGTGTTTGTGTGTATGTGACCGAGTTGAGCCTGAAGTGTACTTGACTCATGTTTCTCTCTGTCTCGGTGTATGCGCATGTCAAACAGTGTGTGGGAATCTAATTGAGTTGTCTTTCACGGCTTACGATATCAAGCTCATCCCTCAGTTTCATAATTCTATGTTTTACAGCAGTCTCGTTAACTTTGTACGGTATATTAAAATGAAAATGTTTGTTCTAGTTTTACTTGTATTACTGCCCATGTGTAAATGTCACAGGTCACTAACACTAGTTTAGCAAGTAATTGCAGTATATTAAACACAATCACACAACTAAAGAGGAATTTCATTAGTCCGTTTGTTTTATTAGTTCATTATGATCCATAAAACAAAAGTCAACATCATTTTATGATTTGTGATTGATGAAGTTTGTAGGAAATCCACACTGAACATAAAACACATGAAATGTATTATTAACTACACTACTGTACAGCAGTGAGCTACTGTAAGACTTTTTGAATTCTTTCTTTCTTTCTACAAATTATTTCCATTTTTCCTTAAATTCAAATTTGCGTTATTGTGCTGCATCCTGTTCAAATTGTGCATTTTCTGTATTTATTCTGGATTATTCTGTAGACACTCTGGCCATGTGCACACTGCAGGTGAATTCAGTTCATTTCACCTTTTAGTGTTTCATCTTGTGCTGTACACACACAGTTCAGTTATTTACAGATGTAGCAACCACATCCTACAACTGAATTGATTTGAAAATGCAGGTTGTGGCAGAAATACTATGCAGTGTGTACAGAAGCAAACTGATAATTACATATTTAAACACATATCAATGATATGTCTCTTCTGTATGCGTGTGCAAGAAATCACAGAACACGAGGTACAATTCAACTCATTAGTGTTGCCAGAACTTGCTATAAAAAAACAGCAAGAACAACTAAACTCAAATCCATGGAAATAGACCACATAGTAAAATATCACAATCGGCACCTGCCTACTTTATTAACTCCATAAAATGGATCGCATTATGAGCTGTGCTCAAACTAACAAGCCCAATAAAGCTTAATACTAATAAGCAGACGTGGCAACTTTTAACAAAAAAGCTGACTCTGCAGCGTGACCTTCCAAACATAAGCAAAACACGCCAGCTATGTCAACGGTATTAGTTAAAATCTGTAAAAATAATGAGTCTTTGGTAGCTGTAATATTATTGTGCTCAAAAATAGCGGATAGAAAATGCACAAGATGCCAAAACGCTGGTATGGTTTCAGGAGATTGCAATTTAAGGGATTCACTCCCGTTTTTAAATGTGGTGTCACTTCTGAAACTTTACAGTGAGTCCGTGGCCAATTAAGCACACTGTCATCCACACTGTGTGTTTGAGATAGTTCAGCTCCTACAGTATACCGTGGTGGTCAGAAGCTGCCGGCGGTTAGCATCAGTTACTGTTGACTGCTGTTTTCTTCATTAGACATAGTGAGACTCCTCTCAGTGGGCGGCTCTGATCTGTCATGTAGAGGAGTGTCACCTAATGACTTATTCATACCACATTTCCTCCTCTCATCAGTCGAGCACAGCTTTGTATACACTGTCTTCTGTGCTGCCTCCTTGCCGAATACAAGAAACAATCTTCCTCCCACTCGAGGGGTCTTAAAGAGAGGCTCAGCGGGTGGGCTGTGTTTGCATCATTTTATTGCCAGTGAGGAATAAACAGTCACTACCACACTTGATTAATCATGGTTCTCATTTTCCCCGCCGTCTTTTATAGACATAAGTGCTGCGGAGCCGCATGGGAATTAATGTGACAGTTTAAAACAGGCTCGCTAATCCCTCACCGCCGAAAGAAGCTGTGATACAGCTAAAGTGTCTAAATGAGAATGTTTACCTTTTGTCTTTGGGTGTAAATCGCAGGATTACCGTGAATTAATTGAGACCCCTGCACTGAACAACTGTCCAAAAATGCAAATCGCAAACGCGCGTCCGTGCCTAAATGCAAATACATAAATGCCTTCGGTCATATCCAGCTAATTCAATTCCTCTGGTGTGCTTTACAGGCGATACGTGCACCATGGCGGAGTACAACAAGCTGAAGAGCATGCTGCTGGACATGCTGCCCAGGACCTCCATGGACGGGCAAGAAAACGCCATGGACCAGAGGAGCATCCTGGTGCACACAATGTTCAAGTATATAGACAGAAACCAGGACGGCCATCTGAGCAGTGAGGAGCTGGCAGAGGTGAGGGACCCATAGGATTACAGTTCAAGAAGATATGGGGGAGTATACGTACGGGAGAGTGTACCTTCAGCCGGTCAACTCGCTCCACTCTGAGCAAGGGCGTAACCATGGTAAAGATATTTGGGGGGTCCAAATGTGAGCCCTCCCCCAGATATTTTTTTATATGTTCAGTCGCGGATCAGATCGTAAAAACAAACAGGCCAGGCCATCAACGAATGAATAGAGGCTTATCAATGGAGTGGGAAGTGCGGGAACTCCTTGGTCTGTGACTCCAGCAGTTCATTATTCAGCCTAATTTCAGGGTATCATGCTAGCTACCTAGCTGTAATACTGAGCCATTTAAACGTGATATTTTTTCACATGTATTCAAAAATTGCCGCGGTATTTTTGACCATGGCACTACTTTTTAGGTGTCTACTTGCTTACCGTCTGAAAAAAAGGCGAATGTCCGCCTGTTCGTCCTGCTTCTTTCTTTTAGCTCCTACCTAGGGATGGGTACCGAAACTCGGTATTTAATCGGTCTCGGGGCTAAATTATAAAAGACCGGAGTATCGATAAGCTCTGACGTTAACGGTTCTGTTATCGGTACTGGAGAAATTAAGAAAACACACATACATTTATTATTGCTATATATATATACACATTATCTTGCAAATTCTATCCCGCCAGAGTCACCAGCTGTTTTTATATGCAATAACATTCAAACTCTTGTCTATGATGCATTTTTGCTATTCCCAATTCAGAAGCGCGATCGCTCACGTGGATGAGTTCAGCACGCGCAACATAAGCCCTGTTTATGATAGAAGATAACTAACCATTAAACATGCTTACACTTTAGGCCTGTGGCTGTTATATTAAACTGAGTTTATTTAATGTTTTTTTAGCTTCTAAAGATTATAGCCGTGTTTCTTCTAACACAACTTCCTTCTCTTCACAGCGGCGCGCATTCGTTCCTCCCTGACCAAAACTTAACATCAGAATCAGATCAATCGTCTGTCGATTGTTGTAAAATGCCGTCTTTACAGTTACTAAATTGCTGGACATGTTTGATAATGAAATGTTGGAAGTACAATCCACACGAGAGACGCTGTTCCTCAGGCTGAAGTGTGTGTGTGTGTGTGTGTGTGTGTGTGTGTTTGCCAGGGGCGCGGGAAGGTGTTTTATGTAGGGGGTGCTGTGTGTGGGGGGGGGGGGGGGTAGTCAATTTCTGCGTATAAATATTACGCCAAATAGAAACAGAAAATCGTGCTATAGCCTACGCACTTTCATGAGATCGTGTTAGACAACAATTAGCTATTTAACAAATGGGAATAGGCTACAATGAATTCATAACAATGTTTTACATTCAAGTTACATTCAAGCTTAAAAACCCTTAAAATGTATAGTGAAAAGTTTTTTTAAAAGCATCTAGCAATAAAGTAATTTTAAAGCTGTTTTTAAAGCATTTGCTGCATGGATTAAAACGATAGGCCAATTAATAATTCACATCAGTCAGACAAAATTGCATTGCAACAAATCCTTTAAATTTCAAGGACAAAGATTTACATACTTTTTTTTATTGAATACAATTATAAAATAAAACGCAAATTATAATCGGGCCTGTTTTAGGCTTTCCCTTATTTTTATATTTTAGATGGTGAGGTGACGGGGAAAAATGACTCGCCATTTCCTCATTGGAGAAATATATGCATCTTAACGGATTACATAGGCTAATGAAGAGTTTTTGCTTTGCTTTGAATTATTTCGTTTTAAAGTAGTATTTTATAGCTTTCTATAGATATATTTATCATATCTCTGAGCCAGTTTCGAGTTGCCGAGTTTCGGTTCATCATTGAAGCCTCTTGTTCAAAACCGGAAGAAAGTGCATTCTCTGTTTTCCTATTTTATAAAAGCACAATGTTGATATTGTGAATGCACACAAATAAAAGTAGACCCTTTACAGTTCAAAATGATATATTACTCTTACCTTTATGAGGAAGAAAAAAAATCACACGGCGTATTTTAAGTTGTTTTTACTGTAATAAAAAAATCCTCCATGTCCTGTAAAGCTCGCTTCAGCTCTCCACACAAACTGTTGGATATTGCACATTTATACAGGTTAAACATTTAAACTAACACTGTGATATGCTTGAACTGTTTATAGGCCTATCTATCGATTTTATTTTAGTCAAGTCGTGATGATTTGATAAGGCTAAATTAATCAAACATAGGCGATCAAATCTGATGCTGGCCGCTTGGCCGTTGCTTAAAATAAAAAAAAAACATTTAACGAACAAAAAATGCTCCCAAGGTTTTTCTAAATTAACTTTATGAAGAAAAAAAAAGCGAAACAGTCTAATCACTTTTCCATTACATACAAAACTGAACTATTTTAGCTATAAGCTGTTTTGGGAGAAGGGAAAGACTCATATCGCTGAGAACAAAAAAAAAAAAAAAAAGTACATCCATGATATTTCCATGTTCCGCTTTTAAGCCACAACCTACAAATTCTTCAACACAATCATAGCATTCACAAACATAAAAGCAAGCATTGGCAGTGCTGCGTGCGTGATTTGGCAGGATGTGCGCAACGTGCGCATCAAATAGCCCTGCATCAGTTTAATAACTTTGATAACTTTAATTCTTACAACTGTTAAATTAATGGGCAAATGGTAAATATGTCGAAGATCACATAGAAATAGATAGCAAAATAGCCAATGTAAACTAAATGTTATAAACATCGGAGCAACCATATACATTTTTAAATTAATCTTTATTATAACAAATTTAGCCTATATATTTTTTTTATTCACAACAGTTTACAGTTGCCCACAGAAAAAAACAGGGGGTGCTGCAGCACCCTCAGCACCCCCTGTTCCCGCGCGCGCGTGTGTGTGTGTGTGTGTGTGTGTGTGTGCGTGTGTGTGTGTGTATGTGTTTGCGCGTGTGTGTGTGTGTGTGTGTGTGCGTGCGCGGCGCGCTCCAAGCTTCGGGCGTTGTCAGTTTGTTTAACTTTGTTTCTTTGTTCATGTTCTTACTCTATCTTATCTTATGTATATAAAACACAAAAAATGCCTGCACACTGCTGCATTTACAAATTTATGTTTTATATTTATTTAATGAAATATTTATTTAACATTTCAGAATATAAAGCCATGTTAATTAAGCTGCTAATCTATCATAGAAATATATATTTCATACATATATGTGTATGTATGTATATATATATAAATAACAAAAAGTACCGATAAGAATACCGTTAAAGCACCGGATCGATAAGCAGTATCGATAAGAGTAGTAGTACCGTTAAAACCTTAACGATACCCATCCCTACTCCTACCTTCATTTCATTTAAGCACCAGTGACCGTCGGACTGAGCGGTTTTTTTTCAAACGATACCGCGAGCCGGCGTTTACGGGCTCAACCAAGTGTACAATCGAGGGGGGGTGGTCACACAGTTTTGTTTCCCTGGTTTTTCCTAAATTGAAAGTAAATCGGAAATAACAACAGATCCACTAGGCTACAACCAGGGTTCATAAAAGGAGGGCATATCATATGTCACATATTACAATATAATAGGCCTATTATTGGGGGGGGGACAGATTGTTTTTTTTTCCAATATTGGGGGACACGTCCCCCCCAAAGTATATGGTGGTTACGCCCATGACTCGGAGTCATTATTTACAGAATCTTACATCATCCCAAACCAAGGTAGAAGGTAGAAAAATCATTATTCTTCTATTCAGTTCAATTCATAGTGAAGTTGCTTGTTGCACAGCTACTGACCGAATAAATAAATACATAGGCATGAAATATTAATTTGAGGTTTACAGTTTTACCTGCATATTATTTTAAAGCTTCCAGTAACCCTTGTGAGAAAAGAAAAATAAATGTAGTACACTTGTAAACAAATGTAAACACTTACATCACCATGATTCTTAATACAGCTTTAACAGCCATTGCAATTTAAATAATTCCACTTTTGTCATACTTTAAAGAATTACTCTTGTTTTGATGTGTTGACTAACATACTAAAATACATGTAAAGTACTAGGTTATAATTTTAACTGTAGAGTTGTTTGATATTACGTGTAATGTTAATATATTTTAAATGTACTAATTGCAGCTTCATTATTACAAATGTTTCATTATAAATACATTTAAATACAGGACATTCAAATTTCAATAGAAATAACATTAAAGTACAGTATATTTCAGTTTTAACATACATGCTTTAAATAAGTAAATAAACACTCTTAAGTTTAACTAATTACATTTAAAATAAATGTTATCTATAATACTTTTTCATGCTAATTTAAATAATGTGCAATTTAAGTTTTCAAAAATATTACATTCAGTTTGCAGTTCATTGAGAATAGTTCACCCAAAAATAAAAATGTCCTCAGGTCATTCAAGATGTAGATGAGTTTGTTTCTTCATCAGATTTGGAGAAATGTAGCATTGCATCAGTGTCTCAGCAATGGATGCTCTGCAGTGAATGGGTGCCGTCAGAATGAGAGTCTGATAAAAACATCACAATAATCCACAGCACTCCAGTCCATCAGTTAACATCTTGTTAAGCCTAAATTGTCCACAAATTAATTTTTTTGGGCAAACTATTCCTTTAAGTACATTCTTTTAAATTGTGTTTTTATCCATAAGTACTCTTAATAAAAGGATGCTAATATGTTCTTTTTCACATGGGAATAAAACAAACACTGTCTCAAATCAATATTACAGTATACTATTACTAATGTCATCTGATGTAATTTTCAATACAGTTGATAATTCAGAGTATGAGACTGAAAGTAGCACTGGTTTCATTATCCTCTCCTCTACTGAAGCTCATGATTAATCCAAATCAGCTTCTGCTGACTCAGTTTTTGAAATCTGAGCACACTGGTTCAGAATGACGTATGGGTGAACAAATACTGACAGGTTTTTAATTTTGGGGTGAACTCTTCCTTTAACACCTATATAACATGTGTCAGCATCATGCAGTGTCGTAGTACAAGACAAAAGCATTATCAGACCTGTAAATTGTGTTATGTAACCAGTTCTGAGTAGATTACTTACAATGTAGCCAGTTACTGATTACAGATTACATGATGAAAGCTGTAGTTAGTAACGCAATCTAGATGACTAATTTAGGTAATGAATTCTGACTACTTTTAGATCACTTTTAGATCACCTTTTATCTAACTTCATCAAACAAAAAAGCAAAGAGAAATAAAATATATTACATTTTGGTAACACTTTATAATAACCGCACACTATGAATCATTAGTTAAGCATTAGTAAATAGTCAGTTCATCCTTTATAAAGCATTGTCCCTACATTAATAGTCATTAGTAAGCAGTTTATAAATACAGATATAAATGCTGTATTCTTTATTTATAATCATATCTATTACAAAGAAGATTTAAAGTTATCTTCCTAACAGAAAAAAAATAAACAAGCACAACACAGAGGGATACAAAACTCAGAAGTATTTATTTCAAGATGCAAAAAAAAGTAATTAGTAATTAATTAGTAATTAGTAAAAGTAATTAGAATACAGTAACGAGTTATACCCAACTCTGGTTACTACCCAGCTCTATGTGTAACTGAATTGAATTCTTCTGTTCTTTTACAGATCTCCATAAAGGAGCATTTGGAAAATATCTTATTGGAGTGCACCATGCAAGACCTCCTGCGTTACGACGATTATAACAACGATGGTCACCTGACCCTCCAGGAGCTCTACACGGCCTTCCGTGAGTCCTACAGTACAAATGAGCTTCTCTCACCATGTGGCAGGTCTGCAGATTTTTTTTTTTTCGTCTGCCAGGCACCATTACATCTCTCTCTGAAGCGCTTAGCACATTTGCGGCGAAGCGAGCACCTGATCCTTTGGGCCAATGAATGCTAATCATGGCCTGGTGATGAGAGATGAGTGCTTTTGGCTGAAAAGGAGAGATGAGATGGCAAGCCCAGATTATCTCGTATCATCCATCGTCCCACGCCGCATAAAGCAAACGCCCTCATTTCATTCGTTTCAGGAATTGCCAATGCAATTCACAGCTCTCTGAATGAGCAGCTGTGACTAAAATTATCCATTCATTCCACCAGGAGATCAATCAAAGCATTAGAGGTGGCTTACGACCGTTACTTTAAGGTTTAACTACTGGGGCAAAAAACACAGCTCCATTAACCAGCGCCAGTCGTTAACCTCACTAATGATGGGTTTTAGTGAACTACTTGTTGTCATTATACAGTCCCTTTGCTTTTGTGTCAGCTGGCCAGTGTTGGTTCTCAGGTGAGGAGGTTGAGTGTACGAGTGTCGGTGTAATAAAACATTGCATTGGTCAAGCCCTTCTCGAGGTTAAGCGTGTTGCCGCAGTGGGGTTTTGGAGGATGTCATCTACAATGAGGGAGGAAAGATCACTGCTGCAATTGACCGACTCAGGTGTTTCATACAAACAAACGTCCCTGCGGAGATCCCACTCCACGCTCCTCTGTTTGTTTCCATCCGTAGAGAAAGACACAAGAGATTCCTATAGTTCTTTGCATAACAAAATTATTTTCACGCTTTATTATGTGCTTTACACACGGTGTACAAACATCTGTGAGCTTTTGATTTTCAACAATTTAGTGACACTATAGGGAACACATATTCACTATATTTTCCCTCAACACTGTTAATTTGCTGCTTTTTAGAAGTTAGTTAATGTAGTGGTTAAGTTTTGGTATGAGGTAGGATTAGGGGAGTTAAATTGTGCAGAGTAAGACATTAATATGTGCTTTATAAATACTAATAAACAGCCAATATCCTGGTAATATGCATGCAAATAAGCAGCTAGTTAATAGCTAGTAACAAAAAATTAAAATCCGGTAACACTTTATAGTGACCAAATCTTACGATTAACTAGTTGCTGATTAGCATGCCTATTATTAGTGTCGCGTAGCCAGATCTCCAGACTGACGGTTGAAGGTCTGGAATATATGGTAGCGTTCATTGGCCAAGTCCCGCCCATGAGGCCGTTTGACTGATATGTCAAACAACCAATCGCAGTTCGATTAATTTAGCGTGATGTTTCGGGGCTTGGAAATGTGTGACCGATGTGTGAAACTCTCGGATGTATTTTAAAGATTCTATGCTGTGAACTTTAAATATTTCACATACTTTTGAAACTCCAGCGTTTAGTTGACTCTGATAAGAGTTCGCCGTCACATTTGTAAACATGACAGCTTTCTTCTTTCGTGAGGGGGTTTGGTATCTCGGCATCTTTGTTTCACGTTAAAGAACGTGACACACACGTCTCCCGGAAATCCTGTATAATTCAACAAATCCACCGATGACTTCGACACTCCTGAAGTGTTTCCAGATAAGTGTACATCAGACGTCTAGCCAACGGTCCGTGGGTGTGACGTCTGAGGCTGAGATTAGCCTATTATTAATCTATATGGTTACCAGCTTTCTTCCAAATATCTGCTTTTTGTGGGTTTTTTCACTAAACTCGTCATAACGCTTTCTGGTATCGCTTTCAAGAATGCATGTGATACTGCCATACAATTTGAACTAGGTTTTAAACTACTCTGTGTAACTGAATGATTATGATTAGGCAATGCAAGCTTCTGGAGAGGTCATGGAAAGTCATGGGAATTCATCTGTAATAAAGTGTGGGAATCTTATGTCTGTTAAATTTACACTGTACATTAGAGTTTATTCAGACATGAGGTTTATAAGAGCAGATCATGCAGCAAATACATATGAGTAAAACCCATATAACATTAATCTGAAAAGACTGCAGCTTGAATTAATCTGACAGCGCTGGATTACAGTGCTTTCACCAAAAATAAAACATATAAGCCAAATTATAAACCTCAGTAGTAACTGGGACAGAAATATGACAACAGTAGAAACTAAAGAAGATGAAGAAAAACTACTGTTATTGATCTTAGGTAGGGTTAGTGATTTGAACAAACTCCTAACACTAACACTGCTGAACTATAAAGCAGGTGAAAAAGTCAGATTTACACTGTTAACTTTGACTTTTGCCTCAACGAACTCTTGATTTGCTGCATATTAATAGTTCTAATAGAAAATATGATTTCATGCAGAATAATATGGGCTTTCTATGTACTAATAATAAACAGCCAATATGCTAGCTGTTGGCTAACTGCATGATAGTTAATGAAATTAAAATAAAGAACTATGTTAGTCATCTAATTTGTTTTCTGCAAAACTGTGCATAACTTTTTTAAGTCCCTCCGAGAAAATGCTACTTTTTTACCAAACGGCTATTTGGCCAAACTAGCTCTTAAGACACAGTTTTAACATAGTGGCTATTGTATGTTTATGCAACCAACCCAGAAGATCAGCAAGATGATGAAATCCACCTAGAAATCAGCCAGAACACCCTGACATAATAACATGTCATTTTGAAGCCGCTCTCAATCAACAAATACATTTTTTAACTTTGAATTTTCTTCACCTCGTCATTATTTCAGGTACATCCAGATCTTTCCGTTTTGTTGCAAAATACAGCTCTTTCTTTCTCGCTCTCTCTGTCTCTCTCTCTCTCTCTGTCTCTCTCTCTGTCTCTCTCTCTCTCTCTCTCTCTCGGTCTCTCTCTCTCTCTCGGTCTCTCTCTCTCTCTCTCTCTCTCGGTCTCTCTCTCTCTGTCTCTCTCTCTCTCTCTGTCTCTCTCTCTGTCTCTCTCTCTCTCTCTCTCGGTCTCTCTCTCTCTCTCTCTCTCGGTCTCTCTCTCTCTCTCTCGGTCTCTCTCTCGGTCTCTCTCTCTCTCTCTCTCTCTCTCTCTCTCTCTCGGTCTCTCTCTCTCTCTCTCTCTCTCTCTCTGTCTCTCTCTCTGTCTCTCTCTCTCTCTCGGTCTCTCTCTCTCTCTCTCTCGGTCTCTCTCTCTCTCTCTCTCACACACACATACAATACAACCATTACTGAACTCTAGCATATTTTTTAAAAGAGTACTTATTATATAAATAATTTCATTTAAAAAGAATGTACTTACTGTAAGTAATTACACATAATTAAACATATTTGTAATTATAAAGTTGCAATTTAGTGCATTTAAATTATATTAAATTATTTTATTTTTCAATTGAATATCAAATAACAGACTAGCGTTAAAATGGAGGGACTGGTACTGGAGGGACTAGTACTCACTATAAACTAGTTGTTTATTAGCATGCATATTACTAGGATATCGGCTGTTTAGTAGCCTACTTATAAAGCACATATTAATGTCTTATTCTTCATGATCATATTTTATATCCCATAATCCTACACCATACCTAAGCTTAACAACTATCTTGCTAGATATTATTAAGCCACAAATTAGGAGTCTATACTGAGGCAAAAGTCATAGTTAATAGTTAAATAGTAGTTTAAAAATGATCCCCAAGCGAATGTGTGACTGATACAATTATAATCAAGTACTTTACATGTGCGTAAATATATTAGTCAAATAAGTTTATTTCTTTCGGAGTACACTTCTTAACACATTTTATCATTTATCATTTCATTCATATCACTTCTGAAAGTACAGTCTGTTCTTTTAAGATCTGAAATACATCATAAGTGAACATTTAATAAAACTAAGCACACTTTTTTTTCACAAGGGGGATGTGAGAAAGTGTGAGCACGAGGGGCAGATTTCACTGCGACAGGGGCATCAGTCTGTTTTCACGGCTCGCGTTATATTATAAAGACTTTTAGCTGTGTTGTCAGTGGCCGTCTGCATTAATCCAGAGGCTGCATGCTAACCAAAAAGTGAGACACCTTCACTAGTGACTATCCCGAGCTGTGACACCCCAGACAGGACAAATATAATCACCGCTACCTGCTGAATCTCACCAGCCAAAGCCTGACCGGCTGAGATAGACGACCGATGATCTCCGACCAAGAGTCTCACAGCCAAAGAGGCAGAGATAAAGAGCATCTGGGTGCGGGAACGAGTGAACGGGTGTAATTGCTTGAGAAAGAGGTCCCGCTGAGAGCAGGGCTCCTGACAGAGGCGCTGAAGGTCTGTCCCGTCTGACCGATCTTAGCTGCGCGGCTCATTCTGGTGGGTCAGGAGAGGGGTTTGCATATCAGAGGGGGTCGCGGGTCTCACTGGGGGCTAAATTACTGAATCGGACGAGGAGTTAATTAAACATGTCGAACGGAGAAACTAGATCTGCTGTCAGCGCCTCACTTACTCACTGAAGTGAACCTCAGAAGTGACTCATTTGAATCGAAGCAGCCGCTGTAGACCGACGCCACACAAAATCTGGATTTGTGATTCCAGTCGAGTCTGATGTTGGCATGTGGCTGATAAAGTACTCTAATAATGTCCATTAATATATGCTACATGCAAACATTGTGTCAAATAGTCTATTTTGATTAACAAGGGCACACATAGCTCACATTTTATTGTGACTTTTCAGTCTTGGGTGAAATTTTTGTTTCACAGTGCATTCTGGGATTGGTTTCTTATAAGAGATGCTGCTTAAATGAGGTGTATTAGAAGACAGCATTATGTTTTTGCATACTTTCAAATGAAAAATGCATCTATAAAGCCTCAAAATGCTGTCAAGATAACCCTTGTGCATAAGTACTCTTAAGCATACTTTATTGCATCACATTAGCATAATATAGTTGACATTGCATGTTATTTACAATTAAACGCAAATGTATTATAGTGTAAATAGATATTAAATGCAATTTAACCCCCCTTATGTAGGACTTAAGTAGGCCTATGTATTTATATGTAATTTCATAATTACTGTTATTGTCTTCGAAGTATGGTTAAAGTGTACTGCTGAATGTACTAATGAGCATTTATGGTAAACTAAAATGTACTTTAATGTAATTTATATCAGATCTGCACATTTCTAATGACGTAATACATTTAAATGTAATATAAAATAACACACTAGTTAGAGTTCAAATTATAATTACAATAATCAAGTACTCTACACATGCTTTCGTTTGTTAGTTAACACATCAAACTAAGTGCACTTTAAATGACAAATTCAGAGTAACATTTTTAATTTGTGCACTTAGTTATAATGTCAAACATAATCATGATAATCTCTCTCTTCAAGTCACTTTAATTGAGTTAATATTTTATTATTTGCAATAACAATTTGTAAAAAAAAATGCACGTTAAATACAATTAAGCAGACTTCTTTTTGACAAGGGACTGTATGTGGTTAATGCTTGTGAATAAAGCTAGTGATTACACTCCAGATGCATGAAACACAGACACACACATTTGTCTTGCGTTGTGCTGCTTTAGGAAATATTCGCAGAATAAAGCACATTTGTATTCGCTCTGGCAGGCGCGTGAAGTTGTTGTTTACCCAAATCAGCTTTTGTGACTAATTGTACCTGGACGGTTTCCATGGTAACTAAAGATGCCGGTCTTGCACGTTTAATTAATTATCGCGTGTCTTGAAACAGCTTTAAGTTGTAATGCCCTTTTCTCCTCATAACAGATGGACACAAGCCGCCGCTGTCATTACCGATGTTTTCATGTCCTGTCCTGCATCCATTGTTGCCCGATGTGAAGAGCCAGCTGTCATCCAGAATAAAATCAGCCATGCGTCCTGTAACGCGTGCCACAATGTGGATCATCCGGAAGAGTCTGAGCACCGCTATCTGTAAAGATCTCATTTGTGCAAAGAAGGAGGAGGTGTAAAAGTGTGTCTGGGAATTCTCCCAAACCTTAACGGGTTTCAGACGCTGGCTAAGGGTTTGATAAATGTGCATTTTTGCAGCCTCTTTGGATTGTAAACATGTTCCTGTGGCTCAGTGGTAGAGCATTGCGTTAACAGCGCAAAGGTTGTGGGTTCGATTCCAGGGAAC
Source organism: Oxygymnocypris stewartii (assembly GCA_003573665.1). NCBI lineage: Eukaryota > Metazoa > Chordata > Actinopteri > Cypriniformes > Cyprinidae > Oxygymnocypris > Oxygymnocypris stewartii. The sequence goes on along the minus strand of QVTF01013591.1, from coordinate 49,360 downwards.
ACATGTACTGACAAAATAATGTATAACCTGAATGCACTGTAAGTCGCTTTGGATAAAAGCGTCTGCTAAATGCATAAATGTAAAATATCGGCGGGCTCGATTCATGTATGAATGATTCCTCAAATCATATCTCTTGTTGAGGAGTGGTGTGCTGCTACTTTACTAAGCAATCAGATGCACATTGATATATCTGTATTCACATGCTCACAGTAGATACAATTAAAAGCCATCCAAATTGAATCATAAAAATAATATCTGACTCAAATATGAAGCGCTGTGGTCACTTACTTCAAACCTTTATGCGCATCTTTTCCTGCTCCATAAACAGCCATAAAATAGTTCAAACGACTTGTGCACAGTTTTCCAAGCTGTCTGGAGTCACACAAAAAAAATGTTTTTTTAAATTGATTGATTGATTGATTGATTGATTTGAATGATTGGATTCTGTATTTTGTGACAATTCAAATTTATATTTAAAAATGTCTAATGAATGTTTTAATAAAACTTTAATTTAATCAATATTTAAAATATAACAAATAAATTAAAACAAAACACTGCATTTTTGTCAAAACAAAATAAAAATTAAATAATAATAGCTTTCCTGTAGCTCAACTGGTAGAGCATGGCGTTAGCAACGCCAAGATCATGGGTTCGATTCCCAGGGAAAGCAAGAGCTGATAAACTGTAACTTGAATGCAATGTAAGTCGCTTTGGATAAAAGCGTCTGCTAAATGCATAAATGTACATAATAATGCTGCACAACCGAACTGTATGGATGAAAAATATATTGGTTGTATGATATCCCTTAAAATTAATATTAATTAATAATATCCAGTAAAATATTGAGAGCTTAGCATTGATATTTGATTAAGATATAATATATGATATTGTTTATCGCTCAGCCCAAAACTCAGCAAGGACCAAAGTAGAGGCCAGATTTGTAATTTCTCAAATTCCTCCATGTTTTTGATGACTCCAGCGCTCATCTTTATTATCTTACATGTGAGCTTTGGCAGCGCAGAACAGCGTTTAGTGAAAGGAAGTGCAGTTTCTCGAACAAGTGCTGCTGCAGCATTCTGATGACGGCGGAGCGGCTCCCGGCTGTTTGCTGCTCAGCGTGTGGGCTCTTTTATCTCAGCCTTCGACTTGGACTGCATGAAGGAAATAATTCATTACCGTAGCTGCATTGATTTATTCCTTCTGCAGGCCTCAGCTAGAGTCTGACTTCAAACAAGTGCTCGAGGCGATGGACTGTTCAGCTCTTCCTAGCGCTGCCACCTTCACACACACAGACACACTGGCAGCAGAAAGACGCTGTAATCTGCTGAAAGGCTTCAGTGTTCAGTCTCTTGTCACGGAAGCAGAAAATACTCATGATACTGCAGTTCAGGCTCTGGTGGCAGCTTTGTTTTCAACTACTTTTCTTAATTTTACATTTTCCAATTACTTCCATCTGTAGCACTGTAATAAGTATAAAGAAGCACTATTAGTTTATAGTTTAAAAACTGTAGCCACTACATTGTTAGTGCATCAATTGGTTATGCACTAATAGTGAGTTATTTACTTGCTGCCACAGTTTTCACAAGCAAGTAAGCTCATAGGACTAATATCACAAAAGATCATCTAAAATGCACTTTTTAAAAAAAATATTTCAGCATGCTTTCAATTGCATTAATGCAAAACCGAATCACAAAGTATCCTTTTCAAAGCACAAAAAGTGTTTCATCTATAATATGTAAACATTAATTCATAGTATCTGCCTTTCATAATGCTATTACTATGAAGCCTCTCTTCTTGTTCAGTTTGATATTACACAGATAATATTACACACTGTGTGGAGTTTATCTCAGTTATGTAAGTAAGGTAATGTAAGTATAATTTACAAACGTGACAACTGCAGGCTATATTGGTACAGTATAATATCTTTAAATATGATTTGAAACGGACAGTCATATTATCAACAGTAATATCTCAATATTTCACTGTTTTAACTGTCAAATGAATCAAATAAATGAAAAACCTGCAAGCAAAATAAGACTTTTGACTGGTAGTGTAAGGATCATAAAAGTGTGTGGCTGACTAAATGATAGCCGAACTATCTTTCTTTCTTTCGTTCTTTTGTTCTTTGTTTTTTGTTGTTTGCTGTGTAACTTAAGTGTGCTGTTACTATGACCAGCATATGTGCATCATAGTTTATCTTCATTGTCAGTCTAAAAGCATCAGACAGTCGTAGATGTTGCTGTGGCAACTGTGTGATGCTGATGTCACACATGCACAGATTGAAGATTCATTTAGACAGAAATGATCACTGAATCCTTGCATGGAAACGGCTTAAGTAAATCAGCAATCAGTCCAGCTTGATTGCACGTGAAGAGAAAATCGAGAAGCACTTTGTAATACTGATTTTCCCATAATATAGCCGATTTGAGCAATGATTATCAGCTGATTAAAGGTGCAGTGTTCAGACTTACAGTGTGGGTTTGAAGTGTTGCTTTAATTGGGCCACTGGCAGTGCAGGAAAATCGCATTCGTTTTCTCCAGAGAAACAGATTTTTAGCTATAATGTATCAAACTTTCAAGAGAGACCTACAATGAGCTCTAATTATTAATGACAAATAATTGTCTTTCCCTCACCATACTTTCAATGTATGTACACATTTTGTGATAAAGTGCTGTACTGTGCAAAGAGTTCAGAGTTTAGGGTCAGTTTACCTAATAATTGTGCCTTGGGTTGTATAGAGGTGGAACATTTCTGGTCAATTTTAAAAGAAAGTCATGCTGGGTAATTTATGTAAAAATCTGAATTGGAATAATTATGGAATGGTAGGAAAGTTTAACAATACTGTTCCTGACTATTCCAGCAATTTCTGTGACATCTATCTGTAAGATTTATCTGTCTACTCAAAATTTAGACCTATTTCCAATCTGCCATTTTTATCCAAAATCTAAGGGGGGGGGGGGGGGGGGATTTATACATTTGCAAAACAATGTGAGTATTACTTGTATTTCTGATATTTTCTTCAGTCTGACTTCAAAACCCTACACAGCACCGAGTCTTGTCTTCTGGAGGGTTTTAATGATATTTTAATAATGATTGATGCTGGTAATATGATGGCTTTGGTGCTTTTAGATATTATTTCAGCTTTTGACTTTGTTGATCACAACATACTCCTGCATCAGTCCTAGAGTTACTTACTGGTTTTGGTCTTATTTGTCAAACAGTAGATTCTCAGTTAGTCTCGGTAAACACTCCTCTTTTCTAGCTCGTTTTACATGTGGTGTTCCTCAGGGCTCGATTCTGGTGCCATTATTGTTCTCAATGTACATGTTAACTATTGGTTCAATGTTCGGGAGATTTGTTGTGTCGTATCATTGCTATGCTGATTATACTCAACTCTTTATACCATTAAAACGTAATGACAATTATTAAGTGGTTAGTTCTAGTCCTTGGTTCTGTTTGGTCAACAGTTGTGTTTTATTCATGATAAAGCTTGACCCAACGGTTCTGTGTATCACAACACAACAGAGCACTGCACAACACAAAACAACATTCACTGGCTAGCTAGCTACTGTGTAAACACATTTTGATTGCCTGTTTGCTATTTGAACTTTAATACCATGGATAAAGTATATTTACTCTAGTAATATAATCAAAAATGACTAGAACTGATGTAGTCATTGGTCTTAAATGCAGTTGTTCAGCTTCAGTAGTCTTGCTGTAGTGTGCATCTGAATTTACATTAAATCTGGTTCTAGTTTTCTACCAACTACATTTAAGTTCCCTGTTATAGGCTAACCTATATGCTGACAGATTCATTGTTTAACCTTTTAAAGCCTGACACGTGAAATAATAGTCAGAAAAAAATAAGAAAATTTTTTTATGTTTTGTTTGATTTTTGTTGATTATTATAATTGAAACATCAGGCTTCCGTGGTTCATATCGTATGATATAATGAGAATAAGGAGGAGAAAAACACCTCAGTTTCATTTACCATAACCCGCAATTTGGTTCAGATGCTGATATTTATACTGCCCAAAATTAAGATGAAATTCCGATGCTTGTAATGTCAGTCAGTGAGATATTTATAACAGTATAACTGATACTTACATATAATTATATAAATATCAGTTATCACTCTATATCTCCCAACAATACATCTCGATTGTATTTAAAAGCTGAGCTTGATGAAAAAAAAAACATGCAAAGTAATGCAATACAATGATGATTGTGAGATGAACAAATACACGTTCTTCAAAAGCCTGATTATCATATTTGAGACTCACTGATTAAAAAGAAATAAAAAAATAATCTGGATAATCAAGTAAAGCTCAGCTGCATCAGTACAGCAAGTGTTCATCTAGAATTATTACTAACAATATCAAAGTTATTCTTATGTTTACTTTATAAAAATCAGTAAAGATTTCAAGCAAAAAGCCATGTGAAACAAGCTGAAGGTGGACGTTTATACAGTTACTGTATATTAAAATACCTTTTATTTGGTATTACTTATATATTTTGCTTATTATTATTATTTTGGTGATGTGATGTCAGTCTGTAAAGTCTGTGGAAGCACGCTTGATAAGAATGATGTCTGTGATATATCAAGTTTGTGTGAAATATCTTCATACACTGTATGTCTTGAGGTTAGCAAGTATCACCTAATGTATCCTGCTGACATATAATTAGGTAAAAACCCCAGGCCGCTCATTATCCCATTATAGCTGTGAATCTGAATACAAACTGTCAACGAGTCTATAATAGCTTGTCAGCACTTCTGATTGCGTTTGACATGAGTGCACTGAGATGTCAACATCACTTTCAGTGCCGTCGTATTATCTTCCTCCACTCTACTGCTCTTAAATCTCTCGAGTTCAGGTCCATATTAGTTTTGATCATATTTTCTCAATATAAAATCATTTAGCTTCAGATTTCATCATCGTTCATTTTACCTCATAACTGCACTGCTGTGTCTTGGGACACTACAAGCTTCACCAAACTTTGTGCATGTGTGTACGGGACCTCAATCTGTGGTCACGCAGATACAAATGTGGCGAATGGCCTCTTGTTGGCGCTATAACAGGAATAACATTAAAATGGCTTTTGGCAACCATTGGTCCAAATGACTTGAAAATTGGAACGCAGTTTCGTTGTCCAAGGTGCCATCACTGTCTATGAGGACATTCACATATCTTGAAAAACATGGCCACCATAGGCCAATCAATTTTCAGTAGCTATTAGATAAGGTCAACAGGAATGAAACTGTGGGCCTGTTCGAATCATGGCCCTAGTGGTCTGAATTTAAAGCTTCACATGCAACGTATTCTAGACAAGCATGCAGGTCAATGGGCCATTCACACAAAATGTGACTATGCATCTAAAAACATCAAATAAAACAGTCGTTATGCCATCTTGCTACTGTTAACAAATGCTCCATGCTTTTCTGATTGGTCCACTTCTTTTGGAACTGACATTGATGAGCGACACTGTGTAAAAGTTTAAATTCTCTTAACGTGACACAGCATCTTAAAAACTCGGCCCTCATGTTTGAGATGCTGCAAAAGCATCTAGCGCATGTTCATATATATATTAAAAACAATGGAAAAATAGCGCATTGGAATGGAAAAACATGATCTGTGTGAATTGCCACTATCATTTCTTACATATCTAAAGGTTAAAAACGCTATATTTATATGGAAAATTAAATAGTAAAAATGATTTGACTTAGACTTGCTAAATAAAACATGTAATATATTTTAATACATGTGCTTAAAGGCCTAAAAGGGCTTTATGGGGTCATGAAATCCCCTTTTTTCAGCAATGGTTAGTTCTTCTCTCAAATGCATTTTCCAATTCACCATAACATGCAAAACAATGTTAAATATATGTTCATTTGTTGCATGTAATGGTGAATTGGAGCATGCATTTGAGAGAAGAACTAACCATTGCTGAAAAAAGGGGATTTCTGTTGCACTGTCACATCTCTAATAACTTTATAGGCTTATTTTGTGGTATTTATATAAGCCATTTGATCAGTTACATCAAGGAGCTGTACAGACCAGTTACATTCACATTGTGGATGAATTGTGTTTGTGTTGAAGACTTGGGGTACATGGATGTGAATTTATGCAACACAGAAATTGTTACAAAACAAAATCAAACATGACACTACTGTCTTTTATCACTTCACAATCTGTGTTATCATCGATTTTAAACCCGGAAGACTAAAATAATGCTAAAAAGCGTAAACAAATTTATACAATGAAAATGTAAGTTGCTAACATTGTCGTCTATGATGTCCAATACAAATACCTCAGTTCAAATCTCAGAAGTACATAGAAAGAAACAACTTCCAGTAATATATGTGATCGTGCTTCCTAAAGTCTGAGACCACCAGTGAAAATGCTTTGAGATCTTTTTTTAATTCCAAGCAGAAGTTCACTCATTAAATATGATAATACTTGAATCAGCATAACAAATGGAGTTGAACATGAATTTGATATTTTTCAATCTCTTTTCTACCCCCCTGACAGCAGCACTGGTCTGCACGATCTGAGATGATCCACAGAGCATCAGCTTCACTTTATTTGATTATCCAGACTTTTATTTTATTTTTTAGAAAAATCAGTGAGTCTCAGATATTATAATTTTAGCTTTTGAGGAACATTTATTTGTTTATCTCTCTTGAATTGCATTGCATTATATGTTTTGATCATCAAATGAACATTCAATATCATATTCATCAATATTATTATCATACTGTGTATCTACTATACTACATATTATTGTTAAAATAAATTTTGACCATATATAAATATCAGCATCTGAGCCAAATTGTATAGTTTTGCTCAGTTTGGGCCTCTGCATAAAACTCAGCTTCATTTTTTCACTATATCATACTTTATATGAATCGTAAAAGTAGTTTATCAGTGTACTCTTATCATCAGACTTTGGGACCTTACTCTATATATTGAAATGATCATTCAATGTTGTTCATTTCTGCTAATTGTTTGCTAGTCTTCTTCATTTACACTCTGTATGCAGCGAATCTGAGCCTTTATCGATTAATGCAGTGTGTTTGCTTCTAGAAGCAACAAAAAGCAATCTCCTCCATTTCAGTGTATCCAGTTTTGTCATTAGATCGTAGTCCAGCACTAAGCCGGGCGGAAGACGGGATTTCTGCCGTCATATTGCTACAAAATGGTTTGATCAGAGAAGAGGAAACTCTTAAAGCAAGGTTAGATTGACCTTTTTCCTCCATATTGCATTTTCCAAAAACTGCTTTACTGTGGACAACACGTCGATGATTTTCTGTCGGAGTGCAGGAGAATGTAAAGGGTTGCTCGAGAATCTCTGATCGAATGTGTCTGTTTCACCAGATCAGTCTGCTTCATCTAAATACCGTAGGTCAGAAAATATCACATTAGTATGTTCATAAACACGACTGGAAGCTCTGACCATCTGTACGAGTCACCTGATCATGAGCGATGACACCTGACGTCCGAGTCTGACACGACATGATATCTGCTGTTCCCTGACGCGCTGATGCTAACCTGTGTGATCCTCGGTGTCTGTTTCGTTTGAGAAAACCATCAAATACACACGGAAACTCACAGATCTTCACAAACAAACCACCAGATAAAAACAAAGTTACAGTCCAGTTTAACTTCAAACAAATGATGACTAATTATATTACTATTGTATACTAAAATATAAAGTATTATTATTATTATGTTAAAGGAAGATCACATAACATTTATACAGCTCTGTTTTGCAGCATCTTCATTGACAAAATATGATAGAAATGCTGTTGTAAATTGTTATATTTTAATTTGATTGGATGTTAAATAACTGAATCATTAGTTTTGTTAATGCATTTCATTAGAAACCATTTTAGATAAGATGCTTGTATTAAATAATAAAACACAAAATTCTGAAAAAAATAATCATAAAATGGAAAACACAGAATTTAGGTAAAAATAAAACAGATTTTATGGGGCCCTAAACTGCAAGGAACCTTACTCTGTGGAGTTTAATTTTGAACAAACAAGTGTACATTCATTCTCAATATCTAAAATACATGAGCAAAGCCCATTACCTTCCCCATTAATGCTAAAGGAATATTGTCACAAATATTAATATTGGATGATATGGAAAAAATAATGTGATGACATTTTTAGCCATATTGCCGAGCTCTATAAATGACGAATTTCTGTTCCATACTTTATTATTTTATGCTATAATATTTATAATTGGCCTGGTGCTCCTATCATTGTGGCACCACTCAGTACTTTTTCAAAAAAGTAAAGAGTTGAATTATCAATATTGTTCCATTTTAATGTATTTTTTTTAAGTGGTGCATAAATAAAAACGGCAAATTAAACGGGATGCAGGGCAAACAAGTACTACAGTATATTGTGAATTCAGCACACAGTGTTATTAGTGAGTCCTTAATTATAAACAATACAGTAGGTTTGCTTTTATTTGAGCGCTGAACATTTTTGTTTTGTTGGTAATGAAATTCTTTATTACACCCACAGCGGTTTATTACAGTAGGAAATAAACAAATCAGTTCTTGGTCATTCAGCGCTGGTCTGTTTAAGCAGTTTTTGCCGGTAAACATCATTTCTGCTTAGTGTCAGATCAAGAGTGTTGACAATACAATAATCAATGGTAATTTGGACTGTAATGGTAGTCTGTTTTCATTTGTTTGAAAAGATAATGGAATATGGAGACTGTAATTGGCCTGTTATTGGAAACTGTGAAAGTATGAGCTGCAGTTCAAATCAAGCCAAATTTATTTGTATAGCGCTTTTCACAATGTGCATGGAGTTTAATATCAGTCAGTGTTGTTCAAAGAAACTAGTACACAATTATCAGAAAATATAAATGACGTGCATTTAGAAATGAAAAACAGCCAGAGTCAAAGAGTCTGATCGGAGTTTAACATTTCTCACATTTAATTAGCAGTCATTTTATGTGATGATGTTGAGAAATATCCAACACAGGCTCATTGGAAACATGTGCCTCTAAATGCATTTCTGCAGCACCGTTATTACACACCTTACAGCACGTTTCGTGGCAGTTTCAAAGTGAGTGGTGCTAAAACCCTGGCATGTTTGTGTTACGTTGGCACGTATTGCTGTGTTTTTATTACATTGCTTTGGGTACGTATTGCGGTCGTTCATAATTCAAACATAAGGACTGTCGTTAAAAGTTAATGCTGTATTGTGTTGGAAATATCTCCTACACCAAACCCAACCCTAAACCAACCTGATAGTGTTAACAAATCCAAAACTGATATAAAAAAGCATTTGTTGATGCAGCCGTGCTATTTTATCTTCCTTATGACGATTTGAGCTGTTTTGTTGAACCGTAGTTTATACCGAAGCTCTTCATCAGACAAGAGCAACGCCGTATCGCGTGAGCTACCGAGCAAACCTACTGAATTAGAAAGCTCATGCATATGACGTTGGATATGTGACGCTAACCTTCACATCAGTTTTCAAATCTTGCAGCGTGTTAAAATAGTTTTGAATTCATAACATAATATTCCTCAAGTAATTATGTGAAAATTAGGCTTTATTAATCGAAACTGTGGACCTGCAAATCATACTTTGTGTGAAAAGGAATAAAACTTGTGTGAGTTTTACTGCCTCTACAGTTCATTTCAGCTGGAAACGGCAGTGATTTGTGTGTATAGGTACGATTTGTGAGTTTTGCAGAAATGTATTTCCAATGAGCCTGTGTTGAACTATCGTCTCATGTTCCCTGTTCTGTGTCTGGTTTGGACTTTAAGTGGAAGTTTTGGTCTGTTTCTGTTTTTGTCAGATTGTAGTTTCTTAGTCCTCAGGTGTTTTCTTGTGTCTCTTACTGTACTTTGTTAGGTCTTGTTGTCTTCCCTAGTGTTTAGTTGGTATTTAGTTCTGGTTCTTGTTTGCATAGTGTTTTTTTTTTGTCTTTCTTGGACTTATAGCATCTTGTTTGTTTTGATTTCTCCATAACACTTTATAATAAGCATACAGTAATAAATAGAGATCGACTGATATATCGGTTTACCAATATTTTTCCCGATATTTAAGCATTTTACCATAATCGGATATCGGTTTAGAAAAAAAACGATAACCGATATTTTTATTTTTTTATTATATTTTTTTTTCACATACACAATTATACAGAGTATAACCAGCAGTGAAATGTGTTCTGTATTTGACCCATCCAAGTGCACACACACCTGGAGCAGTGGACACACACACACACACACACACACACACACACACACCTGGAGCAGTGGACACAGTTCACTCAGGAGAAGCTCCAGCACGACCACCGCATGTAACTTTGAATAAGATTCACTCGTTTGAAACGCGCTAAACTATATTAACATTTACTATAGAACCATTATTTCACCAATAAACATCTAAATAAACACATCTCTATCTAAATTAATGATTTATTATCTCCGCAAGCGATCGCAGTTTGAGTATAGTTCTGTGTAAATAGATAAACCGCGCTTTCAGCAGTTTTCATAATTTATGACAAAAACATTTTAATAATTCTGATAAAACAGTTAAGAAATGCAATAAAATACGATGTTTTGTTCGTTATAGCTTATTTCTATATTCCAGAGAATATTATTCAGTTAATTATTATTCACTCTTTAGTCTATTAAACAGATTATAAACCTAAAACTGTAGATTAAAATGAATTTATATGACTTCTGACCTTTATTTTCTCCATTTGAAAACATTATTCTGCTTATTGTTAATATTAATCAGTGTTGCTGATGATGCTTTTTATAAATAAAATGTTTATATTGTTGTAATTTGAAGATCAAATTTTACATGAAAATTTTAATTTTCAACCGTTGTTTGTTGTTGTTAAGATGGACTTCACTCTGTTATTTATGTACTTTATAACAGTAAATAAATATCGGTTCTGCATATCGGTTATCGGGTACATAAACGTACAAATAATCGGTATCGGTTATAAAAAAATCAATATCGGTCGATCACTAGTAATAAATTACGTTTAAATCATCTATTGATTAATAGTTTGTTTATAGTATATGAACTGTAATCTCTACATGGTTAATACATTAATAGGTTCTGCACAATTAGTGAATTTGCTCACACTATGTTAAGGTCCAGTTCTCATTATTAACAAACCATTAACTATGACTTGTGCCTCAATAAACTCCTAATTTGCTGCGTATTAATAGTTAGTAAGGCGGTTGTTAAGTTAAGGTATTGAGTAGGAATAGGAATATAGAATATAGTCATGCAGAATATGTGCTAATAAACAGCCAATATGTTAACAATAGTTAATAGTGATAATTAGTCCCTATACTAAAGTTTTACTATTAATTCTTATTTCGTTTTTTACCATAATTTACTTATTATTTATACTTTACTTTTTAGTCATTTAGCGGATGCTTTTATCCAAAGCGACTTACAAATAAGAAAAAGTAACTAAAACTATAAGTTAAAACTCTATAAATACTATATATACACATTTAAGAAAATTGAGAAATTAAATAAAAATGACAAATGCATACAACAACATTTCAAAACTAAACATTTAAATGAAAACAAAAGATATTATTTCAATTATTTAATTTATGTTGAAGTAACGCTAAAATAACTCCAATTTATTAAAACTAAAACTAAAGAAAATACCTGTAAAGACATAATAAATTCATACATAATTTATCTAAAATTAAAATAGATAACAAATAAAGCGGTAGTAGTTTATCAGTAATCCTAAAAAAAGACACAGCCAAACACACACGCTAACAAACAACAACTTACTTACTTCATTTATTAATAGTATATATTATTCAATTTGCTTATATGTAAGTAAAAAGCGTAATGTTAATGTGTAAACTGATCATTTATTATTTAATGTAATTGTTAATATTTTAGAAAAACTCACTGTTGATGCAATTAATGTCTAGTTAAGGCAGGTTATAGTCTTTAATTGAGTTTTTCCTATATTTAGTATGGCCTAATTCAAAGTGAGAACTATTTACTTCTAATAAATCATTAACAACTATCTTTCTACTGAAAATAAAGAGTTCACCTAGCATCTGTTTTTACTAATGCTTCTTCTCTGATTATTATTAACAAATTAAACCCCTTGTTGGTCATTTGCGCACTGATTTGATTGTATTTTACATGATGCTGTGAGAACATGCCATTAGTCTGAGCACGGACATGTTCTTTCCATTTACAGGTTAAAACTTGGTAAGTGCTGGTTGAGTAAACAGCCGTCGGGCAGGTAATTAATCACAGCGCGTGCCCTTCACGTCCCGCTGCGGTCTACAGGGAGCAGGTGACATGCAGTGCTAAGCAGCGTTCTCTCATCTCAAACAAGCGTTTGTTCTAGAGTGCATTAATGCATTGGATGGCAGCTTTTGAAGTTGATGTGGAGTAAATTGTCGATAAACAGCTTGAAGGGCATGAAAGAGTTGGTTTGTGTTGATGCATCTTTCGGTTGGGTTTTCTTGTGTAAAGTCATCAGTGTGATGTTCAGTGTTTTGTTTGTGTGAGGTAGAAGATCAGTACATCAGCAGGTAATCAATCTGGATTCTGCGGGGAACTAGTTCTTCACTAGTTGCACGCTTTTTGACAAATGAGTTTTCACAAACTTTCCAGTCCTTTGTGATTAAAGATTTGTAATAATTAGATCGATTTGCTAATGAATATTTCGCACCACGCTTAACCACAGGTGATCAGCGTTTGAGAGGATATGCCAAATGACTACGAAAAACATGAATTAGAGTGAAGAAGAGACTGTTTTAGTCTTACCTTTTTAGTGTGACGTGAGCTTTTGTATACACAGGATTGAAATCTCTATTGTAACACAATTGATCCTTCACAAAGAGCTTGATTGACAGGCGATCTAACCAATCATAATCAATATGCCATTTTGCCCGACAAACAAATCAGACAGGAGAGTAGATTCACTTCAGTAGACTTAAACTTAAAATTGTGTGTATTGACATCTCTCCGAGGTTGAAACTAATTACGTTCTGATGTTTATTTTGTGCTTTAAGTTAATATGAAAAGACGTTCAGTTCATGTGCCGCTTGAACTGAGGCACTACAGTGATCTGTCACGACACATTAAAGAGCCATAAAATTATGTTTGTTGTTTGAATTTATTAAAAATGACACAATTTGAAAGTCAATTAAGACTGACTTGTTAAAAAAACAGATTCTAAAAATGATTCAAGAATCAACATCATTATGGCTGTGAAAATGTCTAATTTACATAACTATAATTTATGACACTTTGTGTGTGTGTGTGTGTGTGTGTGTGTGTGTGTGTGTGTCCACTGCTCCAGGTGTCTGTGTGTGTGTGTGTGTGTGTGTGTGTGTGTGTGTGTTCACTGCTCCAGGTGTGTGTGTGTGTGTGTGTGTGTGTGTGTGTGTCTACTGCTCCAGGTGTGTGTGTGTGTGTGTGTCCACTGTTCCAGGTGTGTGTGTATGTGTGTGTGTGTGTGTGTGTGTGTCGACTGCTCCAGGTGTGTGTGAGTGTGTGTGTGTGTGTCCACTGCTCCAGGTGTGTGTGTGTGTGTGTGTGTGTGTGTGTGTGTGTGTGTGTGTCGACTGCTCCAGGTGTGTGTGTGTGTGTGTGTGTGTGTGTGTGTGTGTGTGTCCACTGCTCCAGGTGTGTGTGTGTGTGTGTGTCCACTGCTCCAGGTGTGTGTGTGTGTGTGTGTGTCCACTGCTTCAGGTGTGTGTGTGTGTGTGTGTGTGTGTGTGTGTGTGTGTGTGTGTGTGTGTGTGTGTGTGTGTTGTGTGTGTGGTTCAGGTATACCCTACAGAGAGCAGGGTAGTAACTGAATACATGTAATCTAAATTACGTAATCAGATTCCAAAAATCAAGTACTTGTAATTAGAGCCCATTACATTTCATAATGCTCATAATCAGATTACAGTTACATTTGTATGGGTTACTTGATTACATATTCACACTGTGGCAGCAAATCATTCATACTTTAATGATTTTCCTTATTTATTATTTTTCACATTCGCAAATTTGCAGTTCAATGTCACTTAATGGTCTCACTGACATTAATATTTCTATTTTTAGTATTCAGGTGTTTAAATCATAATTTTTTTTTATTAATTAACTAAAAAGTAGTCAGAATGCATTACCTAAATGAGTAACCTAGATTACGTTACTAAATTATTTCAGTCATGACAGCTCTCGGAGGGAATGGCTTGGTGATGTACATGACAGTGTTAATGTATTTGGTCTTGGTGGAATAGATCTTCTACGCTGCTGCTGCGGCAGAGTAAGTACCGAGACTTCCTCCTGCCAATACATCCCCGACATGCTGCTGTGAGCATGTAAGAAATACTGCTGCTGCACATATACACAGGGGACTGTGGAGGGTTTCTGAAGCACACTACAGCAAGCACTAGTCATACATTTGAATGTTGAGCAGCGAGCTCATACACACACAGGAGAGAACCAATCAGCTGTGCCATGTGATAATGATGTCATTAGGTCAGATTGTGTTAGATCTACCTATCCATCTATCTATCTATCTATCTATCTATCCGTCCGTCCGTCCGTCCGTCCGTGTCTGTCTGTCTCTGTGTCTGTGTCTGTGTCTGTCTATCTATCTATCTATCTATCTATCTATCTATCTATCTAGTGTGTACACTGTAAAATATAATAAGTCATGTTAACTTAATTGCCTCAAATTTAGCAAAGAAATTGGTTCATGTTTTGACAAAGTTTCCTACCACTTTGTAAACTTGTTTATGTCTAGGTTACCAGAAAACTTGTGTATTGTTAACTCAGTTTTACAAGTTGAAATTGGTTCAGTCCACTAAAAGATTTAAGTAGACCAAACTCAAAATTGTATTCAAAATTGCAGACAAAAGAGTGTCGGGCAGCATACTGGGGAGTGTTATGCATTTATTTTTTATTAAACTGCAAACACAACTCAAATATTCTGTGCATTTGAAACCGAATTAAAGGAAATTGTTAACCTAAAAACAACAGTTTAACTCATATCTTGCAGTTAACCACTAGCTTGTAATAAATTAATTGATTTAACTAGCAAATACACATCACTGCATTGACAACTACACAACTGCCTTTAAAATAAAGCAACATGCTGCATAATTTCATTGTTTGTTATCCATCCTCGACATAAACACAGGCTCTACTCTTCAGTGCAATCGTAGCCCTACAAATCTTGGACATAACTGAAACCCTTTTAAATCCCATCATAACAGAATCTGTTTCCATGACTTTTCCAGGACAACAACAGTTTAAAATATGTGATATTTCCAGGTGTTCAATGTCCGTAGATCCCTCTTGTGCCATTCCATCATTCTTCAGTCTGTTTCTGTTTTTCTGAGCCAAGAAACACTAAACCTGAATGTTGTAGCAGGATGAGGAGCACCATAGTGTCCTTATCAGTCTTCACCTGCTGCACTTGTATATGAGAGCACTTTATATTACTGAGAAGAGAGAAGATTGGAAAACAAGAATGAGAAGTAGTAAAGCATTTGGAGGCATCCAGCTTAATTATATATATATATTATGCAGCCTCCAAGAACACATTTCCTGATGTCAAGTCATTTTTATTTCGTGGGATGGAAATTAATTGGCTCCGTAATTGAGGTTGGCCCTTCAGGGCAGGATGATAGAACAAATGTCAACATTCCTTAAATGCAGAGCGCGGCAGAGCCATCCCGACCCCGTGGGCTCGTGCACACCCATGCATTATGAAAGCCGATCTAATCAAAAGTGTGATGTTCTCCTCCCACCATCTCTGAGCCGTTCTTCAGCCGAGACAAAAAACACATCCTCACGAGAGTCTCTTGCTGATGATCATTTTGACTAGTCTACCACTCAGATCTCCTGTGTTTCCAATATATATTACCCTAAACATATCATAATATGTCTTATATGTCTTGTGAAGTAAGGTGTGTGTGTGTGTGTGCGTGCGTGTGCGTGTGTGTGTGTGTGTGCATGTTTATGTGGTTTATGAGGACACAAATTTGTATAATGACATGGGTATGACATAGGTATTACAAGGAGAAGGTGATTTATGAGGACATTTTCAGTGTCCCCATAATTTAAAACGCTTATAAATCATACAGTGTGCGTTTTTTGGGGGAAAGTAGAAATGCACCGTCTCCTGTGAGGGCTAAGTTTAGGTGTAGGGTAGGTGTAGGGCAATAGCACATACAGTTTGTACAGTATAAAAACCATTACGCCTATGGAGAGTCCCCGTAAACCATAAAAACCAACATGTGTTTGTGTGTGTGTGTGTGTGTGTGTGTCTGTGTGTGTGTGTGTGTGTTGCAGATACCTCAGCATGTTCACTTCCTCAGGGGCATGGACGTATGTTTTGATCTATTCGTCTAGCTATATAAAGAAATAAGAGCAGTTTTGTGTGAAAGAAGTTGTTTTGTAGTGCATGTGTTAGCAGCCTGCAGTAATGCTGTTTGCACTCTTAAGAGTGTTTGCAGCCAGCAGGTGTTGTGCTTTATGGGGGTGTTGCTGTTTAATCTTATTTTAGGCACAAAGCACACTGAGACACCTTTAATAAATCCATGTGCCATGAGTGTGAGAGATCTGACAGCTACTGTGTGTCACATGAGAACTGGTATAAACACCCAGTCAATGTAAGACGGGTAATAACCGAACACACTCACTAAAACCGCTTCGGATCTGTGCATGCATGCTATTCCTCCTCTCGTTTCAGTCTTGAAACACATGGAGAGTTTAAAGAAGTTTTTCTAAGCCGCATGTCTTCCTCAAGCGAGTTTTTTCAGGGTCATAATTTGATTTACAAAACATAAGTCGGGGCTTGACATTAACGCTTGTCCAGGATTTTTTGAAGGGGAAAGTGAGAGAAAATGTTACTTGCCGGACTGGACATGCAGTCTGATTAAGCCGTCAATAACAAAAAATATTACTAGAGAAGCATTAAACTTTGGCAAGAATGATTCGGATGTTATTTAATTCAGTGTAAACGATGACTGATAATGGAAAATGTATTGACTGTAAGGTCAAACTAGTTAAAGGGATAGTTCACCCAAAAATGTAAATGCAATCATCATTTACTCATCCTCAAGTAGTTACAAACCTGTATGAATGTGTTTGTTCTGCTGAACACAAAGATAGATATTCTGAAGAATGTGGGAAACCGAGCAGTTCTGGGTCATAGTATTTTTTTTTGTCCTACTGTGGAAGTCAATGGTGCCCCAACACAGCCTGGTTACAAACTTTCTTCCAAATCTCTTAATTTGTGTTCAGCAGAACAAACACATTCATACAGGTTTGGAACTACTTAAGTTTGGAACATTACTTTTGGAGCCAAAATAACCTGATAACCAGCAGCTGTGATATCTATTAATCAAGAGACAAATAAAAAAAAGAGGAACAATTGACTTTTATAGCTTTTAAGATTCATTTAGAATTTAGTGTTTGAAATCTTCAATTTCTGTATATTTCTACTGAAGGGCACATGTAAATATGACATTTATTATAATGGGTTTATGTGAAGATTGTTTTAAGTTCAATTAAATTAGAAGTTATTTTGAAAAAAAAATTTTTTTTAATTAAGTTATTAATTAAAATTATAGCTCTCAATTATACTGTGATGTTGAATGGTTATAGTCAATGGTTAAATGTTGGGGGGGGGGGGATTTTTTTGAGAAATTAATATTCATTGGTATCAGTGATTCTGGCATTCAGTCATAAAAAAATATGCCATTAAACAACTATTTAAAAATATACTGTCTTTATGGTGTTTGTACATTAATTTGAAGATTGGATGTGAAATTATTGCAATAAAAGTACATTAAAAACTTTAATGTTAGGTGGGATTAATCATGATTAATTGATGGACAGCACTAGTTCTAACTCAAACCATTCGAGGTAATTGATTAGCGTATTTGGGTTTATAGTCTAAAACACAGAAAGCGGTTCTGGATTCCCGACCATAGTCATTGTGTCTTAAACACCGAGCTGTAAACGGCACATCAGCCTTATCAGCTGCTCAGAAGCTGAGCCGTTGTGCCTCTGTGGAGAGCTGTTCGACGTTCATCTGTTATAGTGGCACATATAAAGACACTGTGGCTGTTGATGCACCTTTCCTCTCTGACTGAGGAGGCACTTTGACTGTGCTTAGCATTTGTCTAAAAAACCCTGCAGGAAGCTTTCATTTAGGGGGGAAATGAGTGCTCTCGCCTTTGGCTGGTGTCGGTAATAACACCTAGCTTTGATGGATCAATAGTTTGCAAATCCCGGGCAAGTCAATTACTTGCGGGGAGGGGCTATTTTTGGGCAAGAGGGGAACACAAATAGTCATTACAGAGATAATGTCATGTCAATCCTATCCAGCAGGAGGGCTGCCATGGGCAATGGATATGTCATCCGTCTGTCTGCATCCCTGCCTCAGAGACTATCGTGTGTGTGCGTGTGCGTGTGCGTGTGTGTGTGTGTGTGTGTGCGTGTGCGTGTGCGTGTGTGTGGTAAACAATCTCAAACCAGACCACTTTAGCTGGGGAAAATCAACATGGTGCCAGGAAAGAGGAAAGTGTTTTTTATTGCTGGAGGCTAAAAATGAGAAGCACAACGAAGAGGCTGAATCCTGAAAGGGAGGTGCTCGGTTTTATATTTGCTGCAAAATGTGAAGCTGTTTTTGGGTTTAGGGTTTGAGGATTGAGGCGGTGCGGGGATGCATTCACTTTTAGACTCATGTGAGGAGAAGTTGCCTTCGCTTTTATAAAACTTCCTCCTCTGATGTGCTATTCCAATGCTACGTACACACTTTTGTACGTTATATTTGACAAAATATCATCACCTGGGGATGTAATAATGAGGTGCTGCATTTTGTTATGCTGTCGTTTTTTAACTGTTCTCTCTCTCTTGACTAATGGAATTGACATCACTGGACAAGAGTGAAAGCTTTTCAAGACTTAACCTTGTAAAGCCTGACAGAATTTGACATGCACATTTGTTTTTGTTTATATTAAACAAAGCTCGAAATTGCGACCATTTTGGTCGCATATGCTCCCATAATTGAATCTGTGTGACATCAAAATATATTTAGGAGCATTTGCGCGAGTGAATATAATCGTTGTAATGCGACCTGTTTTAATTTCTCTAAAAACTTTCATAGTTATGTGCCTGAATGAATCAACCGTTTAAATGATTCGGTTCAGTCGCAGTGACTCACTCATTAACAGTGACTGGCGGTTTTAATGTAATTTTTTTGTCAATATCACACACCCCCTAGCTGCCAGCCATTCCGCGCAATTGACAGAGCTGAATGTAAAATTAAAATGTAACACCGCATACACTAGGGATAGGCAACTTCGGTCCTGGAAGGCCAGTGTCCTGCAGAGTTTAGCTCCAATCAAACACACCTGAAGAAGCTAATCAATGTCTTCAAGATCACTAGAAAGTTGGGCCAAAGTGTGCCAAGAAAATATCCCCCACACCATTACACCACCAGTACCAGCCTGAACCGTTGAGACAAGGCAGGATGATCCATGCTTTCATGTTCTTTACGCCAAATTCTGACCCTACATCTGAATGCAGCAGCAATCAAGACTCATCAGACCAGGCAACGTTTTTCAATCTTCTATTGTCCAGTTTTGGTGAGTCTGTGTGAATTGTATCCTCCGTGTGCTGTTCTTATCTGACCGGAGCGGCACCGGTGTGGTCTTCTGCTGCTGGAGTCCATCTGCTTCAGGGTTCGACGTGTTGTGTGTTCAGAGATGTATTCTGCAGATCTTGGTTGTAATGAGTGGTTATTTGAGTTACTGTTGTCTTTCTATCATCTCTAACCAGTCTGTCCATTCTCCTCTGACCTCTGACATCAACAAGACATGTTCATCCACACAACTGCCGCTCGCTGGATATTTTCTCTTTTTCAGACCATTCTCTGTAAACACTAGAGATGGTTGTGTGTGAAAATCCCAGTAGATCAGCAGTTTGTGAAATACTCTGACCAGTCCGTCTGACACCAACAACCATTCCACGTTCAGTCTCTTAAATCCCCTTTCTTCCCCGTTCTGATGCTCGGTTTGAACTTCAGCAAGTCGTCTTCACCACATCTAGATGCCTAAATGCATTGAGTTGCTGCCATGTGATTGGCTGATTAGCAATTTGTGTTACCAAGCAATTGAACAGGTGTACCTAATAAAGTGGCCGGTGTGTGTATAAATCAGTGAGATCTTTATAACAGTATAGAAGATACTTACATAAAATGATAGAAATATCAGTCATCACTTTCTATCTTCAATAATATGTCTTAGTAAGATGATATTTAAATGATCAAAACATATAATGCAATGCAATACAGAGATGAACAAATAAAAAAGTCTCAAAAATCATTAGACTCAAAAGTCTAATGATCATATTTGAGACTCACTGATTTTCTTATGTCTGGATGATCAAGTGAAGCTAAGCTTTTTCAGTAATAAATATTACTAACGATATCAAAGTTATTCTTATGTTTACTTTGTAAAAATCAGTAAAGTTTTCACAGCAAAAACACGTGTAACATGAGCTGAAGTGTGCGTTTGTGCAATTATACTAAAATAATTATGGAACGTGAATAGTCATGGAACGTGGTTGTCAGTCCTGAACTCTGTGGCATGAATTCATTAAAATGTTGCATAATTTTTTAAACACACACAAATGTCTTATTTACTAGTGACCCAGATGTTGAATAAGGATTATTACATATTTTTCGCAAATGGCAGTATTAGAAGCGGCACATCAACTGAATTAAAAAACATCTCAGCATCAGAAATTTACTACAACATGATAAAATGATGGAGAAGAGCATTCTAACAGACGTGCAGCGCAGTCGGCTCACGCTCAGCTTTCACAGGTGTCTGGATCACGGTGGATCACAAGTCATTGTTAGTGAACAGTCCTGTGTGTGCATTGGCTGTAGTGGTATACAGGCCGTTTCTCCTCTTGCACCTGCTGCATTTTCAGTTCTGATGGCTGCAATTTGACAGGCAGGTGCACTCATTTTCCCTCAAACCAGGACAAATCAATGTGCTCAGCATCGCAATCCTCTCTCAACATCACCTAAATTACCTCTTTTCATTTGAAAGAATTAAACCCACCTGAAACTGTCAGGAAACCATGCAAACAACATGTTTGCGCCAGGAAGCGTCCACTGCAGCAGAATGCTAATGGACACGAGCGTTCAAGTCGTTTGCTTAAGCCATCGAGCATAGACTGCCGTCAGCACACCAACACTGTTATTTGCGAGCTAGCTGTGAAATGACTGATCTGAAAGCCAGACTGTTATTGACCCGAGGTCAGTCAGAGACATTTGCGATGTCTGGGCCGTTCTTGTTTGCACACTTCAGACGGACTGTTCATCAAATGATCAAATGGCTCATCAAAACAAGTCATCTTACTTTGATTTCTATAGTGCTCTATACAATACATAGTCTGTCTACGCAGCTTTAGAGTAATAAACAGGAAAATAACACAAGCAATGACAGAAAATAGTGTGGCACAATAAATCACATTTTAATTGTGATCTTGATTTCAGCTGCTTTCGATTTGATAACTCTTTCCCCGCCATTGACCGTATTTTTTTATTTCCGTGTTCCCACTGTTATACGGTAGGGGGCGCTATTACTGATCATCTGAAAGAGTACAGAATCCCCAGGTCAAAACACAGGTGAAGAAGCACAAATAAGTGAAGTGATCGCGTATGTAAGCAGATGAATATGTAAAATAATTAGGGGTGGGCATAGATTAATTTTTTTAATCTAGATTAATCTAGATTAATTTTGGAATTAATCTAGATTAATCTAGATTAAAATGGCTCATTTGAATTCTGCCGAAGGCATTCAGAATATGTGTGCTACCCAAATAATGACTAAAAGTAAGTCTTTGAGAACGGGTTTCTCAAGCCAGGTGGCCAGGGGCTCATCTCCTGTTTCCAAAATGCATCACAAACTGCTTGAGAAAGCTGTTCTACTATGATAATTGGTGATGAAAATAAACTATGTTCAATAAGATGAACTTGTGTTTACTAACTGTTTATTCAGTTAAACATGAATTTTGAACTGTAGGCCTACATAAGAGGTCGTGATGAACTGTTTACAGTTTCCATTGGGAAGCTTCTTAAAAATAAATGTTCCCTGAAGCAAACCCGGCGGCTTCATAGCTGCATCCATGTTAGCACGTCACGTCTGATGTGGTAATTTCACAGTAACGTTAGGCATACACACAGGTTCGAAGCAGAGGGTGACACGGGAGTGAATTCTCAAGTTCACATGAGACCTAAAGCGCATCCTGTTTGCTTAAAAGCGCAACGTTTCGTTGTTATTCTGAGTGCACACAAATAAACGTAGAGTCTTTACAGATTCGAAAGATGTATTAGGCTACTTTTATCTGTATGACCAAGAATGACGGAGATTTTAAGAGCAAGTGAACGCACCGGAGCCTGTCCTGCAGCAAACGCGCTTCCACACAAACACTTCAATAGCGCACATTTCTCTAGGTTAACATCATATTGAGCGGCCATGTAAAGTTGCTACTACATACATCTTTCAGATGAAAAGCCATATTTGAGGTTGATGAATGATAGCTGAGCGTTTGGATGTCCTGCCCGATTGTATTACCACATAGACCAGCCGTTAACAATCTGTCCATCACGGACTGCGAGCCTCTAGTTCGAAGACTCGTTCTCGCCCCCTACAGTGCAATTCGGCTAGGTATACATCCGCGCTAAAATATCAGGGTGAAAGTCATCATAGCTTGCGTAGTATAGACCCAGCTCCCAACCCAACTTTGAGAATAGATTAACGGCGATATTTTTTTTATCGCCGATAAGAGTCTCGCGTTAACGCAGCACGTTAACGCCGATAACGGCCCACCACTAAAAATAATCAAACATTAACAGCATATACAGTAATTCAAAGCTGTCTAATGTTACTAAATGAAATGTCAAGCCAGGAAGTGAAGCATCAGGACTGTGAAGCTTTAGAGGTGTTAATGAACTCTATCTACTCCTTAAATATTGTGTTAATTGTTCTGAATCCTGAACACAAGTGTTGAAAAACAAATCTAGTCACTCTCTGAGTCCACTCGTTACTCCAGAGTCATTAAAGAACTCATTCAAAATGAATAAAAAATTACAAATAAATTACAAATCATTTTTCAAGTAATACATGTAAATGCATGGGCTAACTCAATTCCAATAATGTTGTTTTGTCTTGCAGAGGTGGTTCAGCTCAGTCTAGCCGATGACAAGCGTCTGAGCGTCACAACAGTGACCGTCGGCCTGAGCGCTGTGCTGTCCTGCGCCATTCAGGGCACCCTGAGACCACCCATCATCTGGAAGAGAAACGGCATCATCCTCAACTTCCTGGATCTGGAGGATATAAATGTGAGTACTTCGATATCACACTGTTGAACATCACTATTATGTCTGAAAATAAAGATGCCCCAATGTATGTAATTAAAGAGGGTTTTGAAGTCGACATGAATAATCACTGCTGGAAAATTAACCCTGGTCTCCCTGCGTGAAATACTGACCGAAATTTATATGCAATTCAAATACATAAATCTTAATTCAGACCCATACATATGCTTATTGTAACAGCATAACTTGGTCACATGCATCCTGCATGACGTGAGGCTTTCACGGTATTCTTATAAGAGAATGAACACCTTCTCAAGGTGAGGAACCCTGCAGAGCTTCTTTTCTGATGTGAAATGCTTACATCCTCCTGTTAATTGGGCAGCTGCTGAATATCTGATAATCTTCCAGAACACAAAGCTCGGTCGGGGTCCAGTTCCATTGATTTTCACCAATTAATCAGTATGTTCAAGAATAGAAGCTCTTGCCAACACAAATTATAAATGTTAATGTTCATTATCAGGACACATGCTCGGTATTCCGAGGCACGCTTTCCATTTCTAATTACTAAAAATATTTGTGTTTCTGCACTTCATATCATCATAACATAATGACCGTTGTCTCAGGAGTTGGGCCAGGAACCGTGCTGATTTCAAAGGACTGCAAATCATGTGTAGATTTTGAGAAACAGACATGCTCAGGTTGGGAATGGGTAGTGTTTAATGAGGTGTGTCACACTTGTGTTTAGCTCACCTGCGTTCCTGACAGCATGGGGTTGTGTTTACGCGCTCGCTCATTATGATACTCTAATTGCATGTTAATGAAGTGTTTGTTGAATGTTGCAACACTGACCCAGTCAACGACGACTCACGGGTCAATGAGAACGAGCACCGGTGAATGACACGCAGAGATAGTCAGAAGACCGACACGGTCCAGACAAACGGAGAAACTAAATAAATACACAATTGTGTCTTGCGCCAGAAAACCAAAGCATCAGCATGTGTAGTTGTGTTTTAAATGCGAGGAACAGGTCTTTTGCATTGATTATCTCTGATTACTCAAATGGATCATTAATACATTCCCAGGAGAAAAGCTGAGTTTATTCTACATGATTTTTCTCTGTTGACTGATCTCTAAAACTGAGGCATATGGTGCGGTTTATAGCAGTGTAGTAATTTGGATGCATTCAGTATTTGTCTGTTTTTGTCGCACTTGTCAATATAGTTCACGCATTGAAGCGTTGATTTCAGTGCGATGATGCATGATGAGCAGTGTTGGGAAAGTACTTTTAAAAGTAATGCATTACAATATTGTATTTCTCCATAACATAGTAACTAATTATGCTACTTAGTAACTTTTTAGGGAAATAAATGCATTATGTTACTTTCTGTCACCCGAGCTTGGTTTGCTTATTTATTTTTAGTAACAAAAAACCCAGAAGTTATATTTTTGGCGACTGTAAATGCCCTTTCACACTAAATGTGAATTTAATAAGCCTCAGCCTGAAGGAAGTGCTTTTGCGCCTCACTCCCGGTTTCTCTCAGCATGGGGACAGGAGAGGTGTTAGTGAATAAAAGGGAAAACAAAATAACTTGTGTTCTTATTTGAAAAAGTAACTCCGATATTTCATTGTAAGTTTAAAAGTAATGTGTTACTTTACTTGTTACTTCTAAAAGTAATCTAATTACATAACTCGCATTACTTGTAATGCGTTATCCCCAGCACTGCTCACGAGGATGTAGTGAAAAACCTTGGAAATGTGTAACTTTTGCACCGTTGACCACTGAGAAGTTCACAATGGTAAGTTCAGTGGTGCGTTTGTATGTTTCGCTCTGTGTGAGTTTACCATCACACTTTTTTCTTTCATTCCTATCCTTTGAATGAGGAAAGCATCTGACCCTACTGTCTCTGTATGAAGACATAATGCTAAAGCACAGGCAGAATGAGAGCTTCAGTTTAAGACAAGGACAAACTGAGACGAAGTCTGGAGATAATTGTTTTAAATGTCTCTTAACTTTATACTTAAAGTGCCTGGATATTATTATATTAAAGCAGTGCATGTGTTTTTTTTCTGAACCCGTGAGTAAAGTAGCCTATCTAAGGATTAATTTCAGTCCATACATTTCCTTCATTATGTTTCATAATCATTTATCATTAGTCATTTATGTAATTTGATTGATATTATTTATCATTATAATTTGTACATTTTATGTTACTAATTATTTTCCTGGCTCTCGCAGTGCTTGCTTTTGTTGTGTAATCTTATGATTGCAGAGTTTCATGGAGTGTAAATATTGCAATTTCAAGGTTTTATGAGATGGGATGGTGATGTGAAGCAGTTTAATATTATAACACTTCTTGGATTTGTGCTATAACGTATTCAACTAAGATTAATTAATACACTGCTCATTTGAATCAACATCACTTCATCTCCTGCTTCTGCTCTTCTCTAGTTTTCTTAGTCAACTTCTTGGCTGATAGATTTTTGTTAATACGGTTTTGGGCACCAGCCAAGATTGCTATTAATGGGTGTCAAAGTGAAGAAATTCAATGAAGCGCGGGTAAACGGCGGGAGTAACTATGACTCTCTTAACATCGAGGGAGCATCAACAACATAGTCCACCGAGAGACAATGTCCCCGACCAAGGAGTTCAAATGTCAATAGGACCAACAAGGATGACCGAAGTGGACGATCTACCAAGGATATACTGCTTACTTATTGGGCGGGTAACTATGACTGTTAACTATGAGTAACTATAACTATGTTACATGGCCCGGGCACCTCCTCGTGGCGACCGCTGGATAGGGTGGGAAGCTTTGGTTATTCCAACTACCGGCGGAGGGTGTCAAGTCGGCACCCCCGCCTGCAACCCACCCGAACTAAGAGCCAGGCCATCCCAGTCGGGCCAACCACCCGCCTGAGATTTTCTGCTGGTTACAAGAAAAAAGAAATTAAGTAAAAATCCTGGTCCCTCTGGAAACCAGGATTACAGCAGCGGTGAGGCTGTTAAGGAGGCTGGAACTTTTGAATCTGTCTCAGGTCCCATATCGAGTGATAATACCTGTGAAGACTGTGGCTTGACTTTCCCATCGTCAAGAAGCCTAGGCATGCATAGACACCATCAGCACCCAGTGGAAGTTAACCAAGAGAGGATTACGGTGCTTTAAGGAAGGAGGAAAGGATGGTCAAACGGAGAGGATAATGATTAAGAGCTAAGGCCAACTCGATCTGGAGAGTCGGCATGAAGAAGAAGGATCTTTTAACTCACCTGCACGTTACCTTTCCTCACCGCACCCTGGAGGCACTGAAGAAAGACTTCAACTCCTGAAGTGGACATGCACCGTAACATCGAGGGAGCATCAACAACATAGTCCACCGAGAGACAATGTCCCCGACCAAGGAGATCAAATGTCAATAGGACCAACAAGGATGACCGAAGTGGACGATCTACCAAGCAGAAATAACATCCAGCAAGATATCCCCCCGCTAGCCAGTGCCGCCATCATTCGTGGAAAATCAACGAAAAACTGGTCGGAAGAGGAGGATATACTGCTTACTGAAGAAGCAACGAAAATCTGGGTGATGGGAACGACTAAAAGAGAGTTGGCAAACAAGCTACACTCTCGCTTCCGCACTCGGACAGTAGAGGCTATACGGAAGAGGTTTGCAGACTTTGGAATGGACAGTACCAACAGTTGTCCACCAAAGGGAACCATCTTCTGTGTATAGACCCCATAGGCCAGAAGGATCTCCCACATCACTGTCGCCACCACCACAGTTAGCCACGTCACCCCAGACCGTGATGTTGGTCCAGTCTACACCCCTTCAGGAGGATACAGGAACATCACGTGTAGTACAGCCTGTGAATGTGGAGCAGTGGAGGAAGGATATGCTGGAGAAGGCATACCATTCCCTGAAATCGGATCGGTTCCAACCTGAGAGGTTGCGGAAATGGATTCTGGACATACTGGAGGGGCGATTAACCAAGCTGGAAGGAGTGAAGCTGTTGAAAGAGCATACAGCAAAGATATTCCCGACTAGATGGTTACCAGCTCCACCTCTAAGAACTTCGGGAAAAGTGCTTAGGTCCAACAAGCAACTAAGGAGGGCCAGATATGCCAGCATTCAGAGGCTGTACAAGTTGCGAAGAAAGGACGCCGCCAAAACCATACTGGAGGGCAGGTGGAAGGATGCATATAAGGACAAGCACAGGGTGGACGGATTGGAGGAATACTGGACTAAGGTGTACGCAGGAACTGGTCATTCTGATGAACCGGTTCTAACAACGGAGAAGGGAGAACAGAGATGGGAAATATTATCTCCAATAACAGCCACGGAGATCGAGGATGCCCTGAAAGGCATGGGAAATTCGGCAGTGGGGATGGATAGAGTCTCGTCTAGAGACCTTCTGCGATGGCACCAGCCATCTCTCGCCGGTTTCTGCAATGTTATTCTGGCCCTGGAAACGATGCCCTCGTCCCTGGCCAATGCCAGAGTAACTTTCATCCCAAAGGTGGAATTGCCCGAAACACCGGGGGACTACAGACCTATTGGGGTATCCTCCACTCTTACACGAGCACTTCACAAGATACTGGCAAGGAGAATGCGGGACATATTCACATTCTCACCCCTGCAGTACGCTTTTCTTCAAAGAGATGGATGCCTGGAAGCAAGTATGCTGCTACAGGCCCTGTTAAGAGGAACGCACGATGGGGGAAATCCCATCGCAATGTTGTTCCTGGACATAGCAAAGGTATTTGATACAGTCTCTCACGATACGATCTTGGAGGCAGCCAGGTCGGCGGGAGCACCGGAACCCTTGCTTAACTACCTGGCAAATCTCTACGAAGAGGCAGAGGTGAACCTGGGACAAGGATGACAAAATGTGGAAGGGGGCGTAAGGCAAGGCGATCCATTGTCACCAATCCTTTTCATTCTGGTAATGAACAAAGCAGTAAAAGCAGCTTGCCCTGAGAAAGGGGTGGAATTAGGTGGTCAAATCATCGATGCAATTGCCTACGCAGATGACCTGGTACTAATTGCTCAGAACAGTGAGGACCTCCAACTGAAATTGGATGGACTCTGTAGAGCATTGAGGGGAATGGGGATGACACTGAATGAAAGGAAATCTAAGGCCATCACAATCCTTAAAGATAGAAGGAGGAAGTGCCTACTCCTCGACCCTCATTCTTATTCCACCGATGAAGGGGTGATTCCAGCAATGGGTGTTCTGGATAAGCAGCACTATATGGGATTGGATTTTACATGGAAAGGAAAAGTAACACCAAAGCACACTGGGCACCTGGAAAAGATGTTACATGAAATCACTACGGCACCACTGAAACCATATCAGAGACTGGAAATCCTGAAAGTATTCTTGGTCCCCAGACTGGTGCATGAACTAGTGCTAGGGGGAGCCCACAGAAATACACTTCTGAAGATGGACAAAATGGTGCGAACAGCCGTGAGGAAGTGGATGCGACTGCCGAAAGATACGCTGTTAGCCTACCTCTATTCACCTTTCCAGGCGGGAGGCCTAGACATTCCCTCGATAAGCACCACAATACCGATCTGGCAACAGTCAAGGTCGATGAAGCTGCTATCAAGTCCAAATCCGATCGAGAGGGCATTGACGGAAATGCCATCTTTCCAGAAAGCCCTGAAACGAATGAACAGGCCGTGTAGAGTGGGTGGTGAAGCAATCACCACGGTGAAGGAAGCCCGTGAGATGTGGGCTAAACAACTTGCCCAGTCAGTGGATGGAAAGGATATAACTATGACTGATGTGGACGCAGCGAGTCATCTATGGCTGGAAAAAATGGAAAGAGTATTCCCTCGATTGCATCTACGGGGGATACAACTCAGAGGCGGGGTACTGTCAACAAAAGCAAGACGGGCAAGAGGTAGAGAGTCCAGCACGGATGACATAATGTGTAGAGGGGCCTGCCAAGTAAGAGAGACACTTAATCACATACAACAAAGATGCGATGTAACCCACGATGCAAGATGTGCTAGACACAACAGAGTTGTGAGGAGATTGGAGTCCATGCTGAGGGGAAGAGCCTCCAACGTTTGGGTAGAACCCATTATACCGACAGCAAAAACCTTCATAAAGCCGGACCTGCTCATTCACAAGTCTGAGAAAGTGATGGTAATGGACATGTCTATTGTGGTAGGGTCCCAGATGGAAGAGACGTGGAGGCTGAAAACCCAGAAATACAGTACACCGGAGAATGAGAGGGCAATTACATCATGGCTTCAACACACTCACAACTCACTAGAGCACATGCCGGTGATCATCTCCTACAGGGGCTTAATGTACGGACCAAGTGGGAGAGCACTGAGGAATCAAGGCCTATCGAAAAGGGACATATCGGATCGGACCTGTGTCTTCTGACAGTGGCTGGCTCCCTCAAAAGCTATGATCTTTACACGCGTGGGACCTGAGACGAAAAGCCTACCAGCAAGAATCACCCGCTCGAAAGAGTGGCGAAGAGAAACCTTAACATACTCACCAATAGCGTCTCTTTAGACGCCCCCGATTACAGTGGAATAACAACTACACAGCTATTGCTAGGCAATAAAACAAGAAGTTAATAGCCAAATGCCTCGTCATCTAATTAGTGACGCGTTAATAGTTAATAGTTTTGGGTATTAGACAAAACTTTGCTGTCTGGGTTTTGGATATGAGAAAACGGATATCTTGTGGCAGGAACTGTTGTCCGGGGTCAGATCTGAAATTTCTGGAGACTTGATCTAACAACACGAATGGTAGGCTGTACAGCTGTGTGGTGTACATTATAACTCAGCGCAGGACGACTCTTACAACACAGCAGTGACACGGAGTAAATGAAAAGCTCAGAGTTCAAACTGAAGAAACTCTACATTTTAGAAAGGCCAAGCCGGAGTCTTGACCTCAATCTGGAGTCTGTTGTGTGATCTGAAGCGAGGAGAAGTGTGCAAATGCACCTCAGCTACTCCAGAAGCATTTAGTGGAGGATGTTACCAATGAAACGCTTTCAATAGCTTCAGTGAGTGGCTTTTTGATTGAGCTTTTTGTTTCTTTGTTGATAAATAATCTATACTGTGTATATATATATATATGAATTTATGTTTGACATACAGATGCTTGTTTCAGCTACAGGATGACAAATCAAAAAGGTTATTGTGACGTTTCATCTCATAATTCAGACTTTTTTCTCGTAATTCTGAGAAGTCTAAACTGTGAAAGAAACTTGCAATTACATGAAATAAAGTTAGAATTGTGAGATAAAATTTTTGTTTTATTCCATGGTGAAAACAAAAGACAGAAGTGTGAGGTGTAAAATCAGAACTGTGAGAAGTCAGAATTATGAGATAAAAGAATTATGAGATTTATGAGAAAAAATTATGAGAATTATGAGATTTATGAGATAAAATGTCACAATGACTTTTTTAATTTTTTATTTTGTTTGCTTTATTATATTTCTCCCTAATACTTGTACTTCTGTTTCCACTGAAGAATGACAGACGTTTGCACAGAAAATGTTTTAAGAAGATTTTTGCTAATACTGTGTTATGCTTGTGAAGTACCATGTAAATATAATGATGTATGAATAAGTAAATCATTGATAATTGCATCTTCTCTCCACAATATTTCATTAAAGCTTGTATCAGTTCTTCCTCATCTATTTTCTCTTCATCTGTGTTATTAATACTATACTTTTTCAATAACATTAATGGTGCAGTGATGGGTTCAGATGATTATCAAATGATTACCATATTCATATACCATTTATATGGTGCTTCAATGCATTAACATAAAACATGTGATGTCTAATGGTTATTAGTTTAAGCCGTGTCAGACGACTCCTCCAGTTAATGTCTTTCTCTCCTTAGAGATGAATTGGCTCAGTTGTGTGACAAACACTCATCTCTGATCCATTTCAGAGTGGAAATGTTGCCATTTCCAAAACCGATGGCAGCTAAATTTCCCTTGTGTCTTTGTTTTTCCAGTCGTTTGAATTAGTGGCTTGTTAACTGTATAGTTATGGTGCTGTTCTTTCGGTTAAACCTCATGACAAGTCATTATCTGACAATTGATTTCAAAATGTGAATGAAAAACTCGTAATTAGATTTCATCTGAAAGTGGCAGCTCCAGTGATGAAAACCGCTATGAGTCCTCCTTATGCGGCATAATATCGGCCTTATGGCAGAGGTGAGGTATTATCAGTCACATAATCTTTATTTAATGAAAAAGTAATTAGTTTTTGTAGTTGGCTTTCCACAGCATTGTGTCCTTGGAAGAGAGTCACTTCTGCCCTCTTCATCCTAAAACTTCAGCACTCGGAGACAAAGTCGTGATTTTACTGGAGCCGAACATCCATCTCGCTGGATTAGCGACGACCTCCTGAACAAACAAATAGCTGTTTTGTTCCCAGTACGGCAGTCGAGCCCTTTTCAGTGCGCGCCCTATAAAGCTGCAGGTGTGTTAGGGTTTAGGAACGAGCTTTCGTGTCCTTAAATCATTTACCCTCTGCAAACTCATAACTACAAAACAGTTTAATGTTTTAATCCCCCTTGAGTCGGCCCCAAGCCCCAGATGAGGGGTGCATCCTCACAAAACCACAACCGGCTTCATTAATCACGCTAATGCTGGCTATATTTTTAACCCTTACCATTTATCAGCCTGAGAGAGCATGACAGTGAGGAACAAACCCCTGCGCCCGCGCGCTCATGGGACATCGCTGATGCATCGTCTATTCATCCCGTGACTTTCTGCTGTTTTATTCTGTCTCTTTCTTCCTGTTCAATTAGGACTTTGGCGACTGACGGCTCGCTCTACATTACTAAGGTGACTACGATTCACATGGGGAACTACAGCTGTTACGCGTACGGCTATGAGGAGCTGTCCCAGACCCACGTGCTCCAGGTGAATGGTTAGTAGTAGAATCTTTCATATATGTTTGCTTTCATGAGCTGTTTTTTTATGTCTGTTAAAGTTGTCAAATGGATAAATGAAGCAGTGTACCTTCATTTTAATACAACGTCCATGTAACAATTTAACTGTAGTAATAATCAGTGTAGGTGACAATGTGTTACAAGTTACATAATCAGACTAGTTTTTGCAAGTAACTAGTAAAGTACCACAATACTTTTGAATTAGCAAGAATTCAAATAAGTAAAAACAGTTACTTAGTTTTCCCATGTATTGACTGACAGCTCTGGTGTTGCCATGTTGAAAGAAATCAGGAGTTGCATTTATGCCGACTTCACACTGCACACTTTTCAAAGTCATCGGACTCCATTGTTTTCTCACTGCATGACTATCCGGGGTAACAATCAGTGGCTGTTGTGTTCACATTGCACGATGGACAGTGTTGCCAGATCGGGTTGACGATTTCCAGCCCAAAAGCTCACCAAAACCCGCCCACTTCAACAAAAACCAGCCCAAAATTTTAACTGCCAAAATAATGTGATATGATTTTATTACCATGTCAATCAAGATTAATAAGGACCATTTTCATCTCCTCAAAATAAAATAATGATGAAAATTTTTTAATAAATATAAATACATTTCACAGGAACATGGATCAAAACAGGGCAAATGCGTTAAAGACAGTCAGAAAATATGCTTAAAATGAAAAAAATAAAAGTGAAGAAATATAGCTAAAGCTAAATTGAAGAAAAAAAGAAAAAAAGCAGCTGATTGGGCGGTTTTTAGTTTTTTAAAAGCAGCCCAAATTTGGTCTACCCGCCCAATGCGTTATTCTCCGGTCCAAGCCGATCAAAAGAAGCCCAATTGGGCGGAAACCCGCCCAATCTGGCAACACTGACGATTTATCAGCGACAGTAGGTTTCACACTGCATGACTTTACAATAGGAAGAATCACCGACAACTCTGTCTGCTCCTCAAACTACGTTTCACAACCAAATGCACGCGAGAAGAGATGGGGAAATAAGGCAAGCTCATGAGACTGGAAATGTTATTAAAATGGTAGCCCACGAGTGAAGGCCATTGTGGAGGAGGAAATGGTTATTGTGATATTGTGATATCGTGGTCAATAACTCCTCCCTGAACTTCCCGCTACGCTGTTTCTTGTTCTCTCGTTGGCTTTAGGTCATCACAGATGTAGAACTAAAAATAAATAAATAAAAGTGCATACCAAATAATCAAAAACTGTTATGCAGTTATTGAAGAGCTAGAGCAGCCGATAGTGTGAATGTGAATTTCTCACGTATGTGTGAGATTTCCCAAATGCCAGCAACAATTTTAATGTCACTTGTGCATAAATGCCTAGTTGTGTGTGAGAAAGACCGAATGTGCTGTGCACAGATCAGTGGTTTTTCAAAGGGTTTTATGCCAGCTACCCCCAAGTATAATGGTTCCCTAGCAAGAGATATAATTGCATTCCTTAACTACAAAATCAGTTATATTTTTACACTTTAATGTGTGAGAAAATATTAGGCATCCTATCAAATAAATAATTGGCCTTCATATTGCCACTGTACTAACGCCAAAGCATTTCATAAAATATTTAACGTATATGAAGTTACATTTTATCTCCCCAATATGAGCATAAAAGAAACATTAAATTCAGATTTATCTGTGAAGCACTTTTCTTAATAGACATAATTCCAAAGCAGCATGTTTAAATTATAATCATACATAATGATGATTGCAATGCAGTCAACAGACTGAGTTTCCCAAAAACATCATAAACATATAGATCTATTGCCACCAATGGTCTGTGTGATCCTATTACATATCATTTAAATAAATATTACAAATAAGCCAACAATGTAAAAACATTTTCTTTTCAGAATATTAATGTTTTTTTGTGCAATGATTTTGTGTGCAACCTGGATGCACCAGTGAATACTGGGATATTTGCTAATAAAACAATAACCTCAATCAGCTTTTAAGATGAATTCAGTCCTATGTTTTAATATGGTTTTCACTCTTGAAACTTTGCAGTGTGTATGTTGCAAAATGAAAAATTATATTCAAATTATGAAAGGGTTATATTACAAAGAGTGAGCAAGGTTATATACAGAAAGCGACCAAAGATGCTCCCTTTATAATCAGTGAAGACAATATATATTTTTATTTCATAAAGACTCTCGTTATAATATCTATATTGTACAATGAATACTTTCTTGTTATAACGAAACCCTTCGAGAGTGAGCAGAGCTCTCAATGAACAAACTCTGGTGTATTCAGCCGATTCGAACTAAAAACCCTCTGATTGGTCCTGTTTCCTTTGCTGTATTACATTTGCAAGAGAAAAAATACTGGAAGGATTTTAAATTAACGGAAACAATAAGCGTGATTAGAGAGCATGTTTTGTCTAATTAAGGTACCTCAAGACGGGACGCATGTTTGCGGCTCACATTAATTTCAATAAATGACCATTTCTGACCTACACAAGGAGGGAGATCCAAAACAAAGCAATTGTTCTGGCCTTGAATCACTTTCTCTGTTGTTCACAGTCTGCTTCTGTCTCTTTGTCCTTCTAGTGCCTCCAGTAATCCTGGTGTATCCGGAGACTCAGGCCCAGGAACCTGGCATCGCTGCCAGCTTAACCTGCCATGCAGATGGTATTCCTAACCCCAAACTCACCTGGCTAAAGAACGGCCTAGACCTGCAGCCGCACGCATCCAAGCAGATTTCACTTCTCGGTACGATCCTCGGCCCTCCCTCTCGGGAGTAGATTTTATTTATTTATTTGTCCTTTATTTAACCAGGAGATTAAAGTGGTCATCAGATATGAAATTCACTTTACATGTATTTTGAACATAAAAATGTGTTGGCAGTGTTTGTACACATCCACCCTATAATGATAAAAATCAAACCAGTGTTTAAAATCCCAATAAACGATAACCTCTTTCTCAAACCAAGCCAATCTCATATTCTTGGCTGTGTGACGTCACACAGACCCAGGCCCCTCCCGCGATTGTTGATTGACACCTTAGGTGTTTTACCTTAGACCCGCCCTGATTGAGCTGTCAACAGTCCGCCATTGTTTCACCGCCGGAGCAGATGTAGACAAGAATGTCTCCTAAACGATCGAGGCGTTCTGTTGTTGGATGTAATAAATGAACATAGCAGTCATTATTTGCTCCTGACATCTGAGCCGCTGAAGACGGTTACGTTTGTTTGTGAAGGGAATGTGCCCTCGATCTACCTAAATGCATCTATGTTCACACGAATCATTTGTTATCCAGCTTCATCTCCAGAAGAAATTAGTAAACGTTTTTTTTTTTTTTTTGCATGTCCTGGAAACTTTGTGTTTCGTTGTGAAAGTGAAAGCACTTTGTTTGAGCTTCCAAAAGAGGACACAACTAGAAATCAGTGGTTAAGCTGTATTTACAACACTGTCCCAGAACAGTTCAACCCAAATATTAGAGAGTGTCCAGCGCTTTTTACGAATGTCCTGAACCTGGAGAGTAACGTTAGCCTACAATGCTGGCTGCACAAAGACTGTTTCTATAAAGTGGGGTAATTCCAGCTTCGTAAGAACAGTCTGGTGTTTCTGACTCACAGCCTGTAAGAACGTTTCTGCTACGGACGATTCAGACACGAGTTTTGAGCTGTGTAGAGTAGTGCTTGTTTGGCGTTTCTACGATCACAAAAGCAGACATGGGGTTATGTTATGTGTTAAGCGTAAAAAGACAGTATGAGTCATTATAATCAGTAACTATGTCCCCACTGAATGCAACAAATGCCTCGTTTATAATGGGTTTTTGTGTTGTCGCGCCAGGACACGGCATAACAATAAGGTAAAGGGCATAACATTTCCGTCTCATGCTTGAGGTATTCGGCCAATCACAATGCACTGGAAAGCTGGCCAATCAGAGCACGCCTCGCTTCTCAGAACAATGAGCTTTGTAAAAATTTACGCATTTCATAGAGGAGCAACAAAAATGTACAGTATGTGGAAAATAATGTTTTTTAACCTTAAACCAAATAAAAACATTGCATTACACCAAATACACAAAATAATGTTCTTTTTAGCAACGTCATATGACCCCTTTAAAGACATCTAATAAACGTCTGTTTGACATCTGATAGGAAACGTCCTATAGACATATTGCAGGTACGTCACTCTACTCTATATAAACAAACACTCTAAAAAATATGTCTTCCAGATGTAAATGCAAATGTCAAATAAATGTCTCCATGATGTACGTGTGCTATCAGGAATAACATCCAACCAACTCTATTATACAAATCACAATGATGGTCACTAACATTACAATTTAATATAAACCTGAGTGCACCATGATACAGAATGTCCAAAGAACCGGTAGACTGTAGATAAACGGACAGATGCGTTATGGGCAGATCATGTAACGAAGCATATGAACAATATCCTCCGTATGGCCCTCTGAAGCAGCAGTGGATTATAACCGTTGCTGGCAGCCGTCGGTGCTGTGGGGGGGAATTTGTGGCTCCCTGCAAGGACGATGATGATAAAAACAGTGCATGAAATGACGATAGCGGGCCCAGGCAAATGGGCTCGTTTGCAGGCGCCTGTCGATTCCGGCGCAGTGCTGTATTGTTTACAAAGAAGCCCCTTATTAGAAAGCACTTTATTGGTTGAGTGCGGTCCATTACACCCTGTAATAGGCTGTTATTTGGATCAGATACTTGTGCTGCTTAAGTTCTGTATGAAAAGACGAAACCTTCGAGGTCTCATTTCTCTCATTTATTTGTTTCAGCTCCATCGTTTCTCAGGTTATTAATTTGTTCTGTGGAGGTTTAATGTAACAGATAGTTTCGAGCATTTGTGTTTCTCTGGCCCTTTATTGGGCATGTCTGTCTGCTTTCATTTCCCTCATGCATTAATATTTTAGAGACGCTCCTTTCAAGCTCTCCTGTTTCTGTTTGTGTCCACAGAAATATTTACAGCATCAAGATAAAAGATGATTTCATCACAACGTCTGACAGATTGTCTTTCGTGGAATGACAAATAACAGGCCTAGCTCAGTGTGGAGACACAATGTGTCATTTTGTGTCGACGGATTTTTGTTTTCCGCTGTATGGAAAGATGGATAGACTTGGAAGCGCACTAATGGTGGCACAAAACCGACTCATGATTCATACTCATAGACAGCGCAAGGCAATAGTTTCCATCCGCATTTCCTACCTAGGATTCGAGCTAATAATTCAATTAATCATTAAAATATATTATATATAGTTATATATAAATATATAGTTTTAATGCATTAATTGTGCCTTGTAATGGACCTTATAATGCATTGTATGATCTCATAAATAATTATAATCACTGTTATAATACATTATAAAATTTATCTAAACTGAACAAAATTATAAACGCAACACTTTTGTTTTTGCCCCCATTTTTCATGAGCTGAACTCAAATATCTAAGACTTTTACTATATACACAAAAGGCCTTTTATTGTGGTCAGCCTAAGTCACACCTGTACAATAATCATGCTGTCTAATCAGCATCTTGATATGCCACACCTGTGAGGTGGTTGATTATCTCGTTCACTAACACAGATTTTGTGTATATAAAAAAAGTCTTATATCTTTGAGTTCAGCTCATGAAAAATGGGGGCGAAAACAAAAGTGTTGCGTTTATAATTTTGTTCAGTGTATTTATTGTTACACATTTAGAAAGTATAGTGCATGACAAAACAAAACGTCAAATATTATTACACATTTTAACTTTGGTTACAAATATTTATGAAAAATATATATTTTTGTATATATATATAAAGTGTTTAAGTAAATGTGTCACCTATTATTTCAAAACACTTGAACACTAAAATAAATATTTAATTTGCTTACCTGCCTGTCATGTGATCATTATCTATAATCAAATGTGTATTTAAATTATACAAATTAAATACAATTTTGGTCCAATTATTATAATATTAACTTAACATCTCTGGGGAACTTCAACTAAATATTTGACTCACAAAAAAAGTAACTGGCAATCGCTGGTTTAAATATATTGGATTGTTCTGGTTTTTGGCAAAATAATAATATTGTTTTTCCCGTTACAGTACAAGCGATTTTCTCCTTTTGAGAAATAAACTCGCATGTAGCACTAGTTGAATTTGTCTACAGCAACAGTGGACATATTAAATACATGTATTAATCACTGTTACTTACAGCGCATCTCAAACTATATACTGTACTGAATATTAATAGCATTCTGTGTTGGAAATGACATTTTAAATATACAATACAACAACTGATTCATTTTTCTTGCTAAGGCTAATCTCTCAGCTAACATTTCACAATATTGAAAAATCTATATTTTCACTTACACGTTTCGTGTGTAAATGAATAAATGAAGAGACATTTGCTTTCCTTTTTCTGATTGGTCAATCTTCACACACAGTCTTCGTATATGCTGTTTGTAGTCAAAGTGAAATATCAGTGGTGTGCGTAGTGGAGTTAGAAGAAAATTGCCTTTGCCAGCCCGGTTGGATATTTCACTCAGTGTAAATAGATACTGCCATTCATATTTTATGATGGATTTTCATAGTTTAAAAGGGAAAGTCTGCCTCTGGGACCAAAGCAAAATACAATCAAACTAAACATAAAAGTCATTTGAAAGAAGAAGAAAAAAAGAAAAGCTGAACAGTAAAGGAAAGTTTCAAAGTAAAAAAAAAAAAATTTACTTTTGGGAGATTTGGGAAAGTGTTTATTTTTGTTAGTTTTTTGTATTGAAACTCGCATCATTCACATGACGTGTCAGAGCGTGTGCAAAACACCACAGTTCTGCTCCGTGAGGTTTTGTTCATGCCCTTGGCAGCATTCAGTACACATTCAGTGTTCAAGAAGTTCATGCATAATATGGTTTAATTTCATACATGGGGTTGAACTGTATATTAATTGAATGCATATCCTCAATATCAAGACCAGGAACTGGTGGCCATTTCTTTTTTCACCATTTAGTTTTCATTATTGTATTATAAACGGCCCGCAGTGTGACAAATGTGTTTAAGTCT